>JADDOH010004461.1:0-157548 GCA_016648135.1 Agrypnia vestita
ATTACAATTATTGCAAAATCTGGTTGTTTGTTTACATGCAATTTATGTTTTAAAAAACACTGTTTTTTAATATTTTTTTTATTTTTTGCGTGTTTGTTTTCAATCCTTTTTAGATAGTTGATAACTTTTTTTCTTTAATAAATTAAAGGAATAAACATTATTATTTTAAAATTAATACAAAAAATTCAACAAATTATTCTCGATTTCAGATTTTAGGTATTTAATCCCTTAAGGCTCTGCGTATTGTGTAATAAATACGTTGCGTCTTGATTAAATATCTAAAATCAGAAATATCAACAAGGATTTTGATTTTTTTTGTTTTTATTATAAAATTAAAATATGTATACTTTTGACTATTGAAGTAAAAAAGTTGTCAACCATGTAAAAAGAGTTGAAAAAACCCCATAAAAATATTAAAAAAAACAGTATTTTTAAAACATAAATTGTAATTAAACCAACTAACAGATTTTGCAATAATTGTGATAAATTTAAGATAATCGTTTAATTTGTAATATTATTGAATAAAAAAGACATCTCACGAGGCCACTCAGTCATAAAAGGCCCACAAAGTGGAGCAATTTTCTTCATTTTTAAAACATCGAAGATTTGGTAATTTATTAATCAACTAGTTGGTTGGCCCGGCTTCGCTCGGGACCATAATTCGGTAAGCATAGAATTGTGTTGACGTCTCTTTTTTGCTGGTTTCGGCACCTGTGATTGGATTGCCTTGCTGGACCGCCTTCGCTTTGTCAAAATATCAACAGATATTTTAGCACACTATAATAACACTCTAGAGAGAACTTTTCAAAACTTTCTAGAGCATTCCGAAATCTTATAGAACTTTCTGAAATCGTCTAGAACTTTCCCTTTCCAGAACCTTCTAAAGCATTATAATTCTTTCTGGAACCTCTAGACCCACCGATGCACACCCCCACTCAGTTTGGAACCTTATAGATCTTTCTGATAGCTTATAGAACTTTCTCTTACCAGAACTTTCTAGAGCATTCTCGAACCCTCTAGAGCTTTTCTGAACCTTTTAAACTCGCTGACACACTCTGCAACTCAGTTTGGAACCTTGTGATGACCCACGTAGATAGATGGGCATCCTAATAAAATCGAGCAGACTGTATTTAATGTCGAAATGATGTTCAATTAATATTATAAAGCATTTTATTGTATTTCAATATAAATCGTTCTCCTGGTCACGGTAAGCACTGTGATGAGCCAGGTAGATAGTAGGGCATCGCGGCCTTGATACATTTAATAATAATTTAGTATAGCTCCTGGTCCGGCACCAGAGTTAGACATCCCATGGGGTGTGTGTTGAATATATAAGGCGAAGCAAATCTATAATACAAATCATTCCATTGCAAATCAATGTAAATCATATTCTTTTCACGGCTAACGATGTAAGATGACCCTAATGTGGGTCCTACTAAATAATGAAGGTTAGTAAGTAGCAAACCGTCGCGTTCAAAATACAATATATTGGATTATCAAATATTTCACTATTCTTATATGTGAGCGCGCTCGATCGAGCGACAGGATGCAACCAGTCGACTTCAACCATATGATGTAGCGATACAGTTGTTAAAAATTAAATATTCAATACAGAAATATTACTACTACTAAAATTCAACTTTTCATATGAAATAATGTTCTATACTATCAGAAATTGTTCTATACGATAAATTAACTAAAAATACGTATTAACTGAAAATATATCTAATTTGCTGTTGAATATTACCTATAAAGATATTGACTAAAACTTTTGCTTTGAATGGAATATTAACTACTTCTCTCATCAAATATTATTCTGCAGCAAATATTCAATGAAATTATAGGAACTAAAATATTTCTAACATCTTGGGTTCGCATACTATATTGAAAATACCTAATGCCCTTTGCATTTACTAAGTATATTACCTAAATAGCCACAGCTATACCATCCTGTCCGTCAGGGACGAAACATAAAACACAGTTATATTCCTAAAAGTGCTACCTCTTACGCGACAAAAATACCTATTGCAGTCGGGCTATGAATATGAACTATTTCCGCCTCATAATGGCGCCTGGAACCAATACTAAAAACCTCACTAGAAATAATAAATGCGACTAAATCTCGATAAATATAATATATACTATTCGTAATACGTCGTTGAATTGGCACATGATTCGTCTAATGGATGAAGGACCCCGTTGTGTATCGTAATAACTTCAAATTCTTTTATAGGAGCAGTGTGGAAACAATTGCATAATATTACGTAATAAAATCATCTAACGAACCTAATAATCTATACATTTATGTTACAATAAAATACGTTCACCAGAAGAATTCGTGTATTAGAAATAAAACATTTCCGTTTGGAAACAACCCAATAAAATCAATCGAACGGCATAAAGAGGAGAAATTCACATATTAAATAACACTGAAACTAATAATTTTAAACACTTTATATTAACATATTCTTACCTTGAATGGTGTCGTCTTAGACGTGTATGAACCTGTTCATATTAATTCCTGGGGAAAATAATACATATATTTGCTATCTACGAAATAAGACATTTTTGAAACGAAACTTCTTTATAAATAAGTAGATAAGGTCTCGGGGATGGTTTGTTCGAAAGGATTCTACAACAGCCCGTGAGTTTATATGAAATAATAGTTTCTTTGAATGCTAAATTTTGGTTTTTTAAACCCTCAGCATCTCTGCTGAGAGGGGTAGAGGCTCCGCGCCCGCCTAAACCCGGTGGCCGACTTCCTAAGTGACTAAACGGCCCCCCTTGTTCCTCCGGAACTTACTGCATCCCGAGACTCTATCTCTTCTTTACGAGATGTGATCCTGTGACGCCTCTCTTTTAGGCTTATGATTGAGATGTACGTACTCTTTTGGTACGAGTTTCTGATGATGGGTGTTGTCTTGAGGCGCCTTTCTTTTAGGCCGGTGTTTGAAGAATCACGTACTCTTTTGGTACAAATTGATGACGACATTAGCCTCCTTTGCGGGCATAGTCAGCGATGTTACAAATTATTGTGCAATCTCATTATGCCTTTTCAGAGCGGCGTCCCACGATTCTGCATCTTGCAACATTTACTTTGGACAAATGTTAGAGTGTTAGTAACATATTTATAATATCCCAGCTATTCCATATGAGTGAATGATTTATATTTATTCTGGCCCTGTCTTTCTTACAGAGGACGAAATAGAAGTTAACGTTTTCTATCAAGGTTTTACAGCATTCAAGCATGGAAATCCTTCCAAAGACAAAGGGAACCTTTTTGTTGGTTTAAGTAGTTTGCGCCAGATGAGGTTAGGTGGTCGGTTTATTGACGACCCCGAGCAACAAGGAGGACCCCGCCTTTAAGGGGCCCTGCAGGGGCTTGTGCGGGTTCCACGCCCAAGTGCCGGCAATCATCCACCCCTCAGCCAGCTAGGCTAACACAAACCAGATATCCCCAATCTTTAGTTAGATTTCCCCATTCTGTCCTTTACTCGTCATTCTGAAGCTACTTGTTAAGCTAGATGTACCGAGGTACTCAAATCATAAAGAGTTAACTGAAGACCGGATTGCGCAATACTTATGCAATACAGTAATTATTATAATGCTACTAAGTAATTCATATAGAAATCCGTGTATTCAAATTTTAGCATAAACGGTATGAAATTCGCTTTGCATAAAAATACACCCGTTTGGAACGGAATTCTTGTACGATTTGAACCAATATCACACAAGCAATCGTGATATTTAATTACACATAATTATTCCGAACTCAAATATTCCCAAAATAAATACATTTCGATAGTGAAAATAATTAACCGTAATAGATAATATGAATATGATCCTTATCTGTTACTCTTTGTGGCGGAATCCTCCTTCTGGTGCTGCGGGATGGTGGAATCTCTATACTTCGCCGCTGCAAGACCCGCTTTCTCTCAAGCTGGCAGCTCCTTTGCTCGCAACTGATGATCTGGAACTCGGGGCTCCGTCGGTAGTCTGTTGGGCAGCGCTCCCGCTCGCAAGTCTGGTCTCGAACTGAAGGGGCTGAGTATATCGTGTTCGCTCCTTTTATACTCTCGATTGCACCATATCTTCGAAATCCACGCTAGTGCAGTGACTCATCCTATGAGCGATGACCTCACCGCCGGCGCTCGCCATTGGCCGGATTCAGTCAACAGGACGGTCGCCTCCGGCTCAACCCGTCGAAGGCAAAGCGCGCCTGTGATTGGTCCGTTTCGTTAAAATAATAGTTAAGCACCCGCTACACGCGAGACTTACTGTTCTGATTCATAAATAATAAAGGCTCGTTCGCACCTACTCACAAGGTCGAGTCTATTAGGATTGGCAAACGATATTAATTTAACACAGAATTATATCTATGGTATAATAAAGATCTAAGAAATATTACTTGTATAGCTGAATATTCAATATTTTGTTAGCCTCTTGTAATACATAGAATCTTAAGAAGAAATATATCAGGCTTTTACTTTTAAACGATTCCAAACAGAAGAAATATATTTTTGATTTCCATACTTGACTTTTTTGAATATTATTATTTTAAGATTTTCTAAATTTATTAAATCTATCTCTATGTCGACCATCACAGCTTCCCCCTTATTTAGAGAGAGGAATGATCTATCAGACCAAGCCTATCTGCTAAATAACCCAATAGGATAGTATATTTCGTGATACTTATCAAGAGTTTCTAAAATTCCTTTTAAAATAAATCGTTGTTCTTTCCTTTCCCCGCGTACTATATTTCTATTAGGATAGAATTCCTTTTCAATGGAATCCTTTTTGTGTATTTAAAGCTACTGTAAACCATCTGCCTACCATTCAAATGAAAAGTGTACAACTAACATGAATATAAGAATTGCAAGCAAAATTGGACTGTATCTATTTTATTCAATTGACTGGAAAGGTTCGATTCTCCATAATCGATTGAATGCCTCAGTAATCTCATCATTGTGTCTGCTAACCACTCAAGCGCCATTCTGTTATCAATAATCCATAAGACGCCCCTTCCCCCACTTTGTTATGCTCCTTGCTTCCCTTACAATGGTACACTCCTAGTGTTCACCACCTCGCAACTCTATACTACTTTCCCCAGCATATACCTCCCTTCCCCCAGAATATACTCCCACTAACACTCCCCACATCCCCTTCAAGCTATACAAACCAACTCAACCGAGTAAATATTAACTGTATATTTCTCCTATGAAATGCGAGCTACGATAAATCTGAAGTTCCAGAATTATGTTAACCTACGAATTAATGTACAATCTATTCATATAAACTTAACAACCAGCTTCCTAATATAAAGAGCAAACCCTTCCCCCAAACTATACACACTCTTCTATTTCTAACTCGTTTCGTCCTGTTTTAACCGAGTGAATAGTCAACCGCATATTCCTACTACGATTGCAAACCGCGACAAAATTAACTCTTGTACCCCATCTGAGCTATGAACTCTATTCATATGCGCAATACATGTCCTCTTATGTAGAAACAGCCAATTGTCCTCAATATTCCACGTATACTGTAATGACTGCCATAATTTATTGTTGGTGTAATATGATGAAGAAGAAGAAGAAGAAGCCGCAAAAGTAGTGGATGACAACAGAAGAAGAAGAAAATGAATCCATTGAAAGGCATAAGATAAAGAAGAAAAGTCACAACCGAGTGTAGTAATAGATAAAGACGAAGAAGAAGAAGTCGAAAGTTATAAAATTAGAAGAAGACGCGAATGTAGTAGTAGGTAAAGAACAAAAGAAGATGAAGAAAAGACGTAGAAAAACATTCGAAAATTATAAGATAAACGGAAGAAGAAGTCATGAATGTAGTTATAGGAAAAGAAGAAGAAGAAGATGAAGAGAAGACGAAGTAAAACAGTTGATAAGTATAAGATAAACGGAAGAAGACGAAATGAATGTAGTTATAGGAAAAAAAGAAGAAGAAGAAAGTGGAGAAGCGAATAGTAAAGAAGAAATAAGAGAATAGGAAAAAGAAGAAGAAGAAAGAAGAGAGAAGAAAGAAGAAGAAAAGAAGAAGAAGAAGAAAAGAATGTAGTAAAAGGAAAAGAAGAAGAAGAAGAAAAGGTAAAGAAGAAGAGAAGACGAAGAAAAGACGTAGAAAAACAGTCGAAAAGTATAAGATAAATGGAAGAAGACGAAATGAATGTAGTAATAGAAAAAGAAGAAGAAGAAGAAAGTAGAGAAGCAGTCGAAAGATATACCATAAGACGAAAAAGTAGTTGCAACGTATTGTAATAATTGCTATTTATAGAAGAGAAGGCGTTTGAAAAGTTAAGCATAACCGGTATGTATTCAAAGAAGAAGAAGACTAGAGTAAACATAATCAATAAAAAAAAACCTTCGTACCGAAGAAGAAGAAGACGTTGTTGAAGTCAATATAACAAAAAGGGGGAAAGAAAAAATATATATATATCTATAAATATAACCGATAGCATATACGAATAGGAAGAAGACGAAGAAGAAGAAGAGGCAGAAAAGGGTAGGAACAACCTCGTCGATAATTGTAGAACGTAAAAGTATATATAACTATTATCCGTCTCAACTAACTTTCCAGCCAACCCTCAAGAGTGATATCTAAAGACGACGCATGTTTGTAGAAGAAGTGCATCCAGATGTCAAGAAAAGTTTCCCATAACTATTCCTTACTAACCTGTCTTCCCCCAAATTGTTAAGCGTTTGTCAAATAATCAGGCGCGACTCCTCCGTATAACTGTAATATCGTTCCTCCCAAAACTTATTGAAAACCTAAAACAACTTTATTAATATGTTCCGTATTCATCATCCCCATACTTATATGTAACATAACATTATAAAATTTTAAAGTGTTCCTTTAACAACGCGAACATGTTTAACGAAGTACACTGTTACAAATCAGAAGAGGTGAACCCTAATATCTGTACTAGCTGTAGTAGTCATCACCAACACTGATATCCACAGAAGATGTATGTGTGTAACTGAATCAAGAATTCCTAACGTATAATTCGGTTTGCTATACGACTGGAATCTATTCAAGATCCAAACGTCCAACCTTTCTACCTCAATCTAAAAGTAATGCCACGACGACGCATGAAGGTGGATGAAGCTAATGATTTCGTTATGCTACTACTATTTAATCTACTAAAATTCTATTTTCAAATTTCTTTTTTTTTTCAAAATGTTCCAGAAGAATTCAAAAGCTCTCCTGAAAAATTTCTTTTTTATTTTATTTTATCACTATTCAAAAGGATTTCTACATACACCCAATGTATAGTAAAAACAATAAATGCTTAATCAATCATAGCGTTACGACTTCTCAAAACTTGAAGAAACTCACATATCGTTAATTCCGGATTTACTTTTGTATTATTTCCAAGAAGATTGCGCCTAAAACTAAAACAATCCTTATATAGATACGTACGAAATTTGAAGTAGTGAGATGTTTATTTCTACTCTGCCTATAAATAAGCTATATCAACGTATATTGTAATATAATATTTATTAATGAAGATAAAACAATTTCAATTAACGTTGCAATGAAGCGAAACAAAGGAATATATATAAAAAAAAACAAGTCCAATTTTTAATTATTCGTTACTAAGAGTATATATATATTGCGCTCTCTATTACCGCTTCCTATAGACTAATACTAGCGAAGGCTCAAAACTTTCTCTGATTTCCGCTAGATGGCGGTAGTATGACCATTTTAATTCATATGCCAGGCCGTCTTGTAAATAAAAATGGAAGCAATTTTATTCTTGTAATTCAAATCAAAATAATTTTTAGATCAAAACAAGAAACTCAAATAATTATTTCGTGCAACAATACGCGTCTGTGTTTATATTACGAACAAGTCTATCAATCCTGCATACAACAAAGAAATTATAATTAGTTTGAATAACCAGAACCGTATATAACTGTGTATAACAATTAAGAACACATTTAGATAATTAGAATAATTAAGAACCATAATAAATCAATGAAGGAAATTATTATTTTTTTTCAATTAATTCAGCAACATTGTAGATTGCCATTTTATTTTTTTTAGGACAATTTTTAATATAACACCTTGACGATAAAAAGGTATCTCCGAAACATGCACGTGAAAGTTATCAAATAATATAAGTAGATTTGTAAGAATACTATAATCAATAAATTTTTTGTGTAATTAATCTGTAAAAATTTAGCTGAATTTAAAGATCTTTTTTTTTTCAAATATAGAAACCCTTTTTAATATCCATAAGACAAATATATAACAAGTGTGGATTTATTTAATTTACATTAACCTTAATTTAATTAAAATTAATTTATATTAATTTTTAATTATGAAACCAGACGGATAATTATTAAAATATTTTTCGCATTTGTATCATAAAAGTACATAACCGAAAGAGAAAAGTAAATATTATAAAACATCGGATTTATAATTTTTTTTATAAAATAAAATATATATCAAATGTTCACATGGCAAAATCCGTTTAATATAATTCTTGTGTACCCGTATACTAAAAGTTTTCGGTTTTATATCTTCTTTTCTTTTAGATTCATATATTCTCGTGTTTATATTTTCTACTAAATTGTTATCCGGCTTTTTATATTTATTTTTACTTTTATATTTTTCTGCTATTATTATTAATTACTATTGCATAACTCGTAAGCGAAAATATTTGCCACTGAACAGATTTTATCTAGCGTTGGTTAATTATTAGTTTATATTAATATAAGAAATTAAATTAAAACCGAATTTTAAGCTATCATAAACCCTCCGTGGCGCGCGCTGAAATCTGTCGCGGTGATCTGCCCGTAATACAGGTGTATATTTTTGCATTTCGGGCGCGACCTGTCCATATCCGCGAAGCAAACAGTCTGTTCATATACGCCCGACCGCGATAGTCAAACTTATCAAACGCTAAATGCTCAAACGTCTTGGGTCTCTGCCGCATCTTCCACGCTTGTGCCGAAACGTGTCCGCTCGGGTTTTATAGGGAACCGTCGCCGGTCTTTCTAACACGCAGCGCTCGCAAACCCGGCGGCTTTGGCCGTGTTCGGTGGTATATTTGCGAAACACAAACACAAACGCAATAATTAAAACCATTCAAATGTGAATCGTTTGAATCTCAACTACATATTTGTTACACTGCGATCGCAAATCCCGATGGCCTAGGCCGTGACAGTGGTATACTTGCGAGAAAACAAATGCAATAATTAAAACCTTTCAAACGTGAATCGTTTGAATCCTAACTACATATTTGTTATACTGCGATCCGCAAATCCCGATGGTCTTTTTTAGATTGTGACGGTGGCTTACTTGTGAGATCGCATTCAAACAATTATTAAAATATTTTTCAAATGTGAATCAGTTGAATTCAAACCACATAAAATGAATGAGATATGAAATAAATCACATATTCTATAAAATGGAGCAATACTTTTACAAAGAAACAGGCATTCCAAAATCGAACTAATATATCACAAGGACCAAAATTACTACAATAATTTTCGTTCACAAAATATTAAATAATAAAAATGCCAACTATCTATATGACAAACAACCTAAAGAAATTTCTAATACCTAGTATCACGTTTGTCTACAAATCTCGTACGTGGTTCACATAAATGCTCAATCTTTTTTCTTTGATGTCACGGACCGTGGTTCGCAATTGTTTAAATAAAACCGCTTTTATAATCAAATATTTTCTTTCATTTATAATATTAACTAAACCAAAATTATGTTATTACTATGCAAATGAGTCCAACAAATACGCCCCTGTCTGGTCACCGGCACCACTGTAATGACCCAGCTAGCGAGAGGGTCCTAATCAAATCGAGCAGACTGTATTTAATGTCGAAATGATGTTCAATTAATATTATAAAGCATTTTATTGCATTTCAATATAAATCGTTCTCCTGGTCACGGTAAGCACTGTGGTGATCCAGGTAGATAGTAGGGCATCGCGGCCTTGATACATTTAATAATAATTTAGTATAGCTCCTGGTCCGGCACCAGAGTTAGACATCCCATGGGGTGTGTGTTGAATATATAAGGCGAAGCAAATCTATAATACAAATCATTCCATTGCAAATCAATGTAAATCATATTCTTTTCACGGCTAACGATGTAAGATGACCCTAATGTGGGTCCTACTAAATAATGAAGGTTAGTAAGTAGCAAACCGTCGCGTTCAAAATACAATATATTGGATTATCAAATATTTCATTATTCTTATATGTGAGCGCGCGCGATCGAGCGACAGGATGCAACCGGTCGACTTCAACCATATGATGTAGCGATACAGTTGTTAAAAATTAAATATTCAATACAGAAATATTACTACTACTAAAATTCAACTTTTCATATGAAATAATGTTCTATACTATCAGAAATTGTTCTAAACGATAAATTAACTAAAAATACGTATTAACTTAAAATAATATTAAATAATATAAATTTCATTGCAATGAATAAAGTCATTTGCCGTATGATGTTAGCGAAAATAGTTGTATGGCGCGGGTGGCAACGGCTGAAGTCGACAGATACGCTGTAACTATAAAAGGTTCGCGGAATAAAATATTATACCTTCTTGAAATATTATAAATAATGTATTCTATACAATATTAATGCTCTGCCAGTGCTAACTATACATTTACTGAAAATAATTATTAACTGAAAAGTGAAAATTGCGCTTTTGAATGCAATATTAACTAAAATATTTCTAACATCTTGGGTTCGCATACTATATTGAAAATACCTAATGCCCTTTGCATTTACTAAGTATATTACCTAAATAGCCACAGCTATACCATCCTGTCCGTCAGGGACTAAACATAAAACATAGTTATATTTCTAAAAGTGCTACCTCTTACGCGACAAAAATACCTATTGCAGTCGGGCTATGAATATGAACTATTTCCGCCTCATAATGGCGCCTGGAACCAATACTAAAAACCTCACTAGAAATAATAAATGCGACTAAATCTCGATAAATACAATATATACTATTCGTAATACGTCGTTGAATTGGCACATGATTCGTCTAATGGATGAAGGACCCCGTTGTGTATCGTAATAACTTCAAATTCTTTTATAGGAGCAGTGTGGAAACAATTGCATAATATTACGTAATAAAAACATCTAACGAACCTAATAATCTATACATTTATGTTACAATAAAATACGTTCACCAGAAGAATTCGTGTATTAGAAATAAAACATATCCGTTTGGAAACAACCCAATAAAATCAATCGAACGGCATAAAGAGGAGAAATTCACATATTAAATAACACTGAAACTAATAATTTTAAACACTTTATATTAACATATTCTTACCTTGAATGGTGTCGTCTTAGACGTGTATGAACCTGTTCATATTAATTCCTGGGGAAAATAATACATATATTTGCTATCTACGAAATACCACATTTTTGAAGTGAAACTTCTTTATGAATAAATAGATAAGGTCTCGGGGATGGTTTGTTCGAAAGGATTCTACAACAGCCCGTGAGTTTATATGAAATAATAGTTTCTTTGAATGCTAAATTTTGGTTTTTTAAACCCTCAGCATCTCTGCTGAGAGGGGTTGAGGCTCCGCGCCCGCCTAAACCCGGTGGCCGACTTCCTAAGTGACTAAACGGCCCCCCTTGTTCCTCCGGAACTTACTGCATCCCGAGACTCTATCTCTTCTTTACGAGATGTGATCCCGTGACGCCCTTCTTTTAGGCTTATAATTGAGAAGGCCGTACTCTTTTGGTACGAGTTTCTGATGATGTGTGTTGTCTTGAGGCGCCTTTCTTTTAGGCCGGTGTTTGAAGAATCATGTACTCTTTTGGTACGAATTGATGACGACATTAGCCTCCTTTGCGGGCATAGTCAGCGATGTTACAAATTATTGTGCAATCTCATTATGCCTTTTCAGAGCGGCGTCCCACGATTCTGCATCTTGCAACATTTACTTTGGACAAATGTTAGAGTGTTAGTAACATATTTATAATATCCCAGCTATTCCATATGAGTGAATGATTTTTATATTTATTCTGGCCCTGTCTTTCTTACAGAGGACGAAATAGAAGTTAACGTTTTCTATCAAGGTTTTACAGCATTCAAGCATGGAAATCCTTCCAAAGACAAAGGGAACCTTTTTGTTGGTTTAAGTAGTTTGCGCCAGATGAGGTTAGGTGGTCGGTTTATTGACGACCCCGAGCAACAAGGAGGACCCCGCCTTTAAGGGGCCCTGCAGGGGCTTGTGCGGGTTCCACGCCCAAGTGCCGGCAATCATCCACCCCTCAGCCAGCTAGGCTAACACAAACCAGATATCCCCAATCTTTAGTTAGATCTCCCCATTCTGTCCTTTACTCGTCATTCTGAAGCTACTTGTTAAGCCAGATGTACCGAGGTACTCAAATCATAAAGACTTGGCTGAAGACCGGATTGCGCAATACTTATGCAACACAGTTATTATAAGGCTACTAAGCATTTCTTATAGAATTACGTGTATTCAATTATTAGTAAAAATAGTTTGAAAATCCCCATACTTTAAAATATATTCGTTCGGAAGAATTTCTCGTACGATTTGGATTGATATCTGGTTATGCAATACATAACGCGTCGACAATATTATGAATCTATTACGCACTGCTTATAGAGCTCCGTAAAATCAATTGTTAATACAAATGGTATGAAAATCCCCATGCATCAAAATATATTCGTTTGGGAGATATTCCCGTACGAATTGAGCCAAGATCACACAAGAAATCGTGATATTAATTATACATTATTGCTCCGATTTTAAATCTTCCCAAAATAAATACATTTCAATAGTGAAAATAATTAATCGATAGATAATATAAATGTGTTCCTTAGCTGTTACACAGTGGCGGTATGATCCTCTCTGCTACTGATGAATGGTAGATTCCTCCATAAGTCCGGGCAGCAACTCCGTCCGCAAATGCTGTTCTGGAACTCAGGGCTCCGTCGGTAGTCTGTTGGGCAGCGCTCCCGCTCGCAAGTCTGGTCTCGAACTGAAGGGCTGAGTACATCGCGTTCGCTCCTTTTATACTCTCGATTGCACCATATCTTCGAAATCCACGCTAGTGCAGTGACTCATCCTATGAGCGATGACCTCACCGCCGGCGCTCGCCATTGGCCGGATTCAGTCAACAGGACGGTCGCCTCCGGCTCAACCCGTCGAAGGCAAAGCGCGCCTGTGATTGGTCCGTTTCGTTAAGATAATGGTAAAGCACTCGCTACACGCGAGACTTGCTGTTCCTATTCATAAATAATAAAGGCTCGTTCGCACCTACTCACAAGATCGAGTCTATTAGGATTGGCAAACAATATTAATTTAACACAGAATTATATCTATGGTATAATAAAGATCTAAGAAAATATTACTTGTATAGCTGAATATTCAATATTTTGTTAGCCTCTTGTAATACATAGAATCTTGAGAAATATATCAGGCTTTTACTTTTAAACGATTCAAACCAGAAGAAATATATTTTTGATGTCCATACTTGGCTTTTTTGAATATTATTATTCAAGATTTACTAAATTTATTAAATCTATCTCTATGTCGACCATCACAACCTACTTATACTTTTGTGAAAAAAACAAGTTGTAAATATAGTAAATTTGCATTCACGCGTGCTTTCACCAATTAGTAACTATTTGATCTCGGAAAAGTTATCTTGTCATATCCCTACATAATAATACAATATGCGTACATAGTGCCTTCATAATATTTTCAGTGAAACGATTAAAAACAAGAGATTAAAATCTCCCAGATAATATACTACCTGCCGGCTGCCGACTACCATACTACCTGCCGGCTTTTCACTATCAATAGCACTGGTATACTTTGATTAGGTTGAATGGCCATGATTAAGTGTATATTTCTGTGTCTTCTCTCTGATTTTGTCAATGTGAAAAGATAAGCCATAGAGTATGTGGTCGATGACTCTCTACTTAACTCGTTCTATGGGAGACTGTATTATCTTCACAAACTGTAGAATTCAAGCGCACGTACACAGCGTTATGAATTTTAAGGTGAATATTGATACAAGAAAATGAAAACGAATCAGTATCATATAAGTAAAAATAAATACTAGCTTAATTATCATTAAAACATTAAATAGACCTTCTCTACTATTATTTGCCCGTGCTGTGTACTGTCTCAAATTATAAGATTTATTTTGTTCTCGTTCTAGTACGGATAGGGATTATATCCCTGAGCATTTTTCCAATCCCGGGATTAAGGAAGGCCGATCTCGGGATTGCGGGATCAGTCCCGGAATTGGCTAAGATAGCTGTAACGGTGACTAAGAAATAAGAATGTAAATGAAAAAATGCAGTTTAAAGTACAAAACAAGTTCTTACAGTACATTTTTTTTTTAATTTTTGGCACTTATTAAAATAAATACATTATTGTAGCAGTATTATTATTATTAGCGCGGTACATTTTTACCAGTCTGAATTTTATCTTTTATTATTATCATCTGAATATTACGGTTTATCTGCCGAAGCAGACACAACCAATGAATCGACCGACCAATGACGTCTCATCTCAAGCCGCGCTTTATTTTACTCACGCCTATATGCGAGTGAAACAGAGTGCGGCCAGACCGGCACACAACGTGCTAGCAAATAAGATAATTCTGGGACGCGCGGACTGCTATTCTCTTTTAAAATTATTTTTTGAAACTATCCCAATAATCCCGGAATTAAAGTTTTTCAATCCCGAGATTACGGGACCAGAAAAACGTTCGGGATTCCCGCGATCATAATCCCTAAGTACGGATTATTTGATATTTATACACGTAATTGAGTTCAGTAGTGCAACTGGTTACGTTAGGTTCGTATTTAGTTGTGTATTAAAATTGAATAAAAATGCATTTGGTATATAAAATGTATAGCAATTAGAACACAGCAAATAGTGGCGGGTAGATAACAGAAAATATATATAATTAACACCTCGAACCCACCCCCTCCCCTCACCAGCCCCTTCACCGTAACACATTTACTTGGTTTAACTTTTAAAAATCTTAGTACACAATAATCTTGAAGAAGAGAACATTGTTCTCGAAACATGTAGATTTTTTAATCTAATAAAGTGGTGAAAACAAAGTGATTTGTGTTTTATTTTAATAATAATGTTACCACAAAGTTCAAGCCTTCATACAGAAGAAGAAAAAATATTCTTCGAACAGAAAATATCCGTTCCTCTATCGTAAAACAAAGTTAGATAAAACACGCAAAAATAAAGAAAATATTTTAGACTATATTAGGACCACCACATTGATATTATTCTGCCTCGGCCACGGATTCCATCAAAAATTTCTAGTTAAGCTATAAAAGAGAATTCATTAAAGTAATTAATCGAGCACGGTTCCATGTCATCACACCTGAAGATTTACGACATTTGGTGGATTCCATGCCTCGAAGGATTGAGAAATTTATTGAATTAAGAGAATTTTCAATGAAATATTAACGTTAAATGTTAATTTTTAATATTTTTTAATATCTATGTAATTAATAAATAAATATATGTGTTTTGCCATATCGTTGTTTTATTCAGAATTATTGTTATTTTTTTATAAAAATATGTTTATAAATACAAAATATAACACTATAAGTTTTTAAATTTAATTAAACTAGTTAACTTAGTTTACACCACTAAAATTTATTTGGTAAAACCAACCGGTTTCGGAAACGACGTTCCTTCATCAGGGTATACACAATACTGTATTGTGTATACCCTGATGAAGGAACGTCGTTTCCGAAACCGGTTGGTTTTACCAAATAAATTTTAGTGGTGTAAACTAAGTTAACTAGTTTAATTATATTCATAATGAATAACCACAAATTAATAGCAAAATACAACAGTATAGTTTTTAAATTAGCTATCTAACATAATTACAGTTAAAAACTCATAAAATTTTAAAATGGATGAATTAATACAGCATAGGTACAAGCAATTTATAAAAAGTGTACACACTTCCTAGTCACCACAAATCCACTACTGCACATCGCTGCAATTTTGTACGTAAAAAATATTAAAAATTACCGAATAAAATACTGTGTATAAATGGCAGCTGTTGTGTATAAATGTGCAGCGGTATATATTGTGATTTAAAATGGCAGCTGTAACGTAATAAAACAATCTGGAAACGCGAATCGGTAATAAATAGATTGTAGGCAAAAAAAAATTCAACAGAGAATTATGTCTGCTTTTAACATGGAAGCTCAACAAAAGGTTTTTTGATAACGCTTTCTCAAATTAAATTATTTCAGCTTGCTAAAATTACAAAACAGAAACGCTTGCCTAAAACTATAGTAACTTTTGTGTATAGTTTTCTGGGATATTCTGGCGTGTACATGTAACCTCTCTGGCACATCAGTCCTGATGATGGACCCTGCATTGAAGGTGACCCACCACATACCCTGGGCTGTTTTATGCGCCGAAGCGTCCATATCAGCCCAACACATTCGCCGCCTGGTTGGCATTATTTTATGCTAAAGCGTCCTCTCCGCCCGGCCTTGCGTCCCAGCATTACAAGAAGCAAGACCAGGCGAGTCGGTCGCGCAAAACCTTCAATGTCCCATGCTAAAAGTCTTTATTTTTAAAAGAGGTTTTACAAAATTACAATAAAAGAACATCTATAATCTAAAAAATACAACATAAGTACACCCGAGGAGACATCGCACGGGACAAAAATAAATCAACACCCCTCCTTGGAGGGAAAGGGACAAAACAAAAATAAAAACATGTAGCACTTGTGCCAGAAAAGGTAAAACCACCGGTATGACACCGATCAGGAGAGACAACGTAAAATTGACAAAATATGATACAAAACAGAAAGATAACATGGTTGTGCAAATAAAATGGAAAATAACGATAGAAAACACAATGAAATTAACAAGAATGTAAAGAGAAAATAGAAGTAATAAACAGAAAAAGTGAAATTGCAAGATTATTAAAAGAAAACAAAGAAAGACCAATGTAGGGCAGCATGGTCAAGGGTACATCAGGACCACTGAGCAGGACCCCTCAGGATTTCCCAACGGGTCACCCAAATTCCCACGAACACTTTAAAAAGTCTGAAGTTATCCTCACAACTCACAAGGTCGGCATTTGTAAGACGCCGACCTGTTCCATGTGGCCCATTTATGCCCTCAATCAAAGCTTCTCTTGCATCCCTCATCAAAGAACAGTCCCACAGGATATGTCCCGGAGTCTGGGCCACACGAGCACAGACGCACCAAGGGTGGGTGGAGAGCCCAAGATCATGTAACTTAGATCTGAACTCTCCATGACCCGACAGCAGCTGTACTGTGTGGTGGTTCAGTGTGGGGAAATACCCTTCGGAATCCTTTCTTTCTTTCACCGCCACCCTCGGGAAGAAGCTGTGGGTCCACCTCCCGGTGGTAGCGGCATCCCATCTTTCTTGCCAAACTTCGATCGTGATCCGTCTAATCCTTCTGTTCAACTCCTGGAACCGCTCGTTTACCAGGCGCCTGAGAGTCCTACCGAAGTAGTCAGTTTCCAGACCCCGCCTAAGTTTACGGCGCGCGCAGGTCTCCAAAACCTCCAAGTCTGCAGGGAGCACCCCCGCTAGAACCGGGAGGGCCTGACTAGAAACCGTCCGGTAGGCCCCCCGGGTCTCGGTAGGTCCCGGATGGACCCTGCAATGGGATCCGAAACGTCGGCCACAAGAGAGGTCACATATACACGACATAATATCCCAGAATACTATACACAGAAGATTCTGAACGGCCGTGAAAACCGGAGAACATTTTTAACGAAACTCTATGTGGAGGAAGTTTATGTATAGTAACTTGTTCCTAACCATGATAAAAAATACCTGTACGTAACCAAGTTGTTAACTCGTCTTAATCTTATTCTTTTCATTACGAAATTAACAAGTGATCTCATTTTGTCTTTCTACAAATTGTATTTTTGAAGGTATCTATATGCGCGGGAATATTTATATTTTTATACCACGAAGCCGCGACTCACCAATCAAAAGCTAAGATGGCGGTTTTCGAGTGATATTTAACCAATAGAAATTCTTAAAAATGACAACAGCAAATCGTTTGAAAATTGATTTTGTTTGCTTGTTCAACACGTGCACTGTACATGCTAATCGCTGTGCATGTAGATTCGTACATGAACGCATTGCATTGATAGAGTATACCTACAATGAATATACGCATGTTGCTGGAGCTGGCCAAGCTTGAATTTTTTTTATATATTCTGTACCTACTATTCTGTTAGTGTCTTATTTAAAATATAATAAAAATAAATAAAATAGTTGTGATCAAACTCATACTGTGTTATTATGGTGATTGAATATTTTGCTTCTCTTTTTCATTTTCTCTTTTTTACACAAGCAAGATTTTTTACCCGTTGTACTGTCATTGAAGAAAATTCTAGTTTGTGTTGTATATTTTGAGTTGGAATATATGCGCAAAGTGAATAATGAAAAAATTAAGAGTGTGAATGCTGTTTGCCGAGATTTTTTGGTCACGTGGAACGTATGGGTGAGGATAGAATGATAAAGAAAATATAAAAGGCGAGTGTTGAAGTCAACAGAAACAGAGGGCGTGTGGGAAAGATCAAGCATGATCAAGAAAATGTTAGAGGACGGCCCAATTAAAAGTTTTTCCCAACCGAAAAGCGAGCTTGAGAAGTGGTTTGAAAGTGGATGAGCCAAAACTGATGTGCCAGGGCGTAAGAGCGCGACATTCTATCCTCTCTGCCTGCCATGCATCCATTGCACGAAAATGGCGCGATGGTAAGTTAGTTGTTTTATTAGGATTCGCTTTAGATTATTAGTTTTCCACCAATAATTTATTTTCTCAAATGTCTTGATTGAGGAATTTCTAAAACATTAATTTTATACTGCACGAATTTACGAAAATATTACGGGCTTAATTGGCTCGGTAGATGGCTGTGTTACTTGCATGGCAACGGAAGGGTAAATCTGTTATACATACGAGTATATTCTAATTCTTATCCATCAGCCATTTTGCATTCATCTTTGGATATAGGCCTCCCTCCCTCTGCCACCGGTTCCTGTCTTAATTCTCACCCATGTAAGATGTTTTGATAAGAATATAAATTACATAATGTTACGGTTGGTATCCTCTGAGCCATTAATTCAGCAATAAGACACATTTGACACGGTCTTAATTTTGAACATGATAAATTGAAAAGCCGTGTTAACGTAAAGTCGTTTCGCGATACAGTTGTCGCTTCCACACTTCTGGGGAGCGCTAAGCATATTCTATAATATGCCTTTCATTCTTTTTCGCTCTTTCGATAAATTAAACTAAAGAGCTCAACAATGTGAAGTACTAAATCATTATAACGGCTTAATTAAAATATAAAAATACTGTCTGGCAACGAGCACAGTTTTTCTTTTCAAGACATTTATTAATGCATTTATTTTTATTTTGTGTTAGTACGAATACTTGTATATAACGTATAAAAGATATTTTAGGAAGTACGCATGTACATTACACCCAAAGGTCACAAACTTGGGAACGAATTCAATCTAGTCTCTATATTCCGTGCTTCAATGTATAAATATAAGTGTGATGTATCAGATCCTGCATAACGGTATTTATAAACGTTTACTGAACTATCAAGGAGCCGCGGCAGTGGGAGACAAATGAAATACTTGAATTAATTAACTTTTTTATTTAATCGCCGAAGTCACTGGACACGAAGTTAATTGGAACACTGTTATTAAATAATGCCAAATTGGGTGGCAAAAGTGAGGGGGCGATATGGGAGCTATTGCTCATAAAACCGCCCTGCGTAAGCAGTGGGTCCTCTTCACTGTTCTTTAATTCACACTAATTGCTTGTCTGTGGAACAATTTATACCCGCTTTTCTAGAATATTCGCAATAATAGAATGTAAGTCTGTGGTCGCACTTATCCTCTATTGAACTCTTAATGTAAATATTGGATAGTTCGGCGATTCCATATAAACAAGCAAAAGTCTGTTTTGCTTGTTTATGTGGAATCGCCGAACTGTCGCAACAAACTGTATTTGTAGCGGTTATGTCACCCTTTAATTACGGAATGTCGGAATGCAAGTTTTTCGAACATTCGGGTACGATCGACTTTCTTCTACACCTTCTATCTATTTCTTTCTAATTTACTGTAAAATGTTCAGAATGCTGTGCAATCTATTACGTGTATTATTTCTGTTCCTACAATCTCCTGACTATGGGAATAGAAGAACAGAAAGGTAGTACGTTTATTCCAAATTTTAGTTTTTATTATTTGCTTGCGGTATTTAAGCTGTCCTGTGTTTTATCAAAAAAAATATTATTGCTCATTGTATTGAAGCCGTTGGATTTTTATTATTTGCTTGATCTAACAAGGAATAGAATGTAATAAATTTTTTATTCACTTCTAGAAATCGTAAACCCAAGGACATCTCTGAAAAGCCGACAGATAAGAAGTCGATATATAAATATTTGAACTCAAAAATCACGATAGATCCCACTTCAATTAACCATCAAAGATCGATATCTCATCGGCATCGCTATTTCGTTTTCCGTTATTTAAAAAAAAAAAAAAAAATTTTTACTATCTCGACTATTATCTCCAATATTTTAGTTGACAATATATCAGTAATAAAAATAAGCTGGAGCAAAATCTAAGTCTCAGATGAAATTCTTTGCATTTGTTACGTCTAAGGGCCGGTTGTTTCAAGTTGGATTAAAGTAAAAGTTCATTTAAGGCATAGATTTTTACGGAAACGAATCGCCGTTGTGGCGCCGGCATAATTGACACAATATAATAGACAAATATAAAGGATTAGAAAGGAGGCTAAACAAATGAATGCGTATTACGGCTATTGAATAAGGTTCTACAAATGAATTGTGGTTAAACAAGTGTACAAAAATGTACGTAACAATAAAATAGAGTATTTCGAATAATTTTTAATATATTGCGACGTTGGAACAATACGGGATCATCTGACATTTTGGTTAAAACTGACAATGAATACATTCAAAATTCTGATAAAAAATTTCTCTTAAATCACACACTAAATTTCATAATAGTTTAAGAGATAACAACAACAACAACAAAAAGATGATTCGAATACAAATAAAATGTATCAAAATTATACAGAGATATTAAAAAAAAAACACCGCATCGGCGATGGACCAAATTTCGCCGAGGGATTCGAAAAATGTGTTTAAAACTTTGAAGCTCGATATCTCAATTTGTTTTAAATTTAGGATAAGTTTATTTATTGTCCTTGTATAATACAAGAGAATGATTAGTGATGATAAAGAGTTGTAAATTAGGTTCTACATAGGTAAAGTCGCATCTCGACCAACATAATATCGGCTGCGGATGCATTTATTATCTGCCGCTACTTTTCCATTAATGAGAGACCGCGGCGCCGCTGCAGCGAATGAATTAATTCGCTCCCGCCGATGGATGTCGTCAACCGGCGGTGGCCGTCGCGGTGTCCATCTATCGATCCAGTTAATAATTAAACCTAGAATTCAATAAAATCCTACAAATACAGTGGGCGCCAAACAATTAATACACACTTTTAAAAGTTGTTACTTTTGGATTTTTTTCGAAGTTAAGTGAAATTACGGCATCGATATGTCTCAGAAGAGATAGAACGACGCTGTCTCAGAAGACGTCTTTAGAAGACAGGCTGTACGGTTATCATCCGAGGATCGCAAATGTTAGTTATTAAATTAAAAATTAGTCTCTAATTTAATTTATGATATTTGCGATCCTCGAATGATAACCGTGATAAAACGAAAATGTGCTAAGTTGGCAATAGAATCACCAAGATGTCTAACAATTGCATATATAAGTTTGATACCAGTATGGTAGACCTCTTCCCATTTAACAAAGACAATCGAATTAGTATGTGTAAGCCGTGCATACGAGGTACATTGTTTGTGGTGTGTTGGTGTTTTTACCCTTAAACACCAACCCAACGATAATATGTGCGTCGTATGCACGGCTTACATATACTAATTCAATAGTCTTTCTTATATGTATACCGCGTGTGTTGTACACAAAGGAAAACCGGACAACACCTATGTAACGCGAGTTAAGTTTTGTCCAGTTAACTCGCGTAAAATAAACACTGTACTTTTATGAAATGGAGAATTTATGGATCTTTTATGTATCGTAGAAAACCAGCTTTAAATAACGAAAGACAATAACTTAAAACGGCATAGGCATCGATCTCACCGGACACTTCGGTTAACCTTGTACAAACAATAGTTCAAGGGATATCAAGGAATGGTTTTAAGTTTCCTTTCTCATGTAGAAATATAACAAGTGCTCAAAGTGGTTACCATGAGTGTTCCGATATACTCATCACGGCGACACTAGTATTCATGTAACGACATCTTTGAGATAATATCTTACTACATATCGTTGCTGTATTTCGATTTAAGTCCGGAAAAGTTCAGAGATAACAACAACAAAAAAGTGTGTACATCTTTTGGCCTCCTCTGTATATAGGTATATTATACGATAGACGATAAGGTAGTGTAAGTATATAAAATTAGCATTTTTATTATATTGTACTAACGGGCGTGAAACATGGACATTCCACGTCAAATTTGAAGAAATGTTGAAATGTGGAGTGTTTTGAAAAGAAAGTTTACGGGATGGGGGCGTTTGGAGAATAATATATTATTACAGATGATAGTTGTGTAACATGTTGTATAGATGATGAAGTGTTGTAAAACATTCATCAGAACCCATCACTCTCCATTCACATAAAGCACAGATGGGTGGATCACGTCCAGGGAATGCAGGAAAGCGCGGATTCCCAGACCCCGACTTCGATGGGAGATTGCGTAAAAAGGATACATTATACAAAATGCGAACTGGAAGACAGTTGCCAAAAAGCACGTGGAGCCAAAAGATTCAGAGAAGGCTATGGCTCGATACGGCCGCAGGGCCATTGAAGAAGAATGTAAGATAGTAGCAATGATAATAATGTGATGAAGAGTTTAGCTAGATTAATAATAAAATTGAATATCAATTAAAAAATGATAACGAAAGATAATGAAATTATTTTCTATATTAGAGGCAATAACTTTGTAGTTGAAAATATCCACAAATTCAACATTCCCCATAAAATAATACCCACACGAAGAAACATACGCTTTTAAACCAGTTGGCTTTTAAACCAGAAAAAACACAAATTTTTAAATGCGAAGATGAATGATTTTATTTAATAATTTAAATATTAATAACAAATTCTGTTTGAAAGTGACTTTCTCTTATTACGATATTCTAAGAAGGGCGGATGGTGTGATTAAGTGTAATCAAAAAGAGTCGAGGTAGGCTGTGCCCACTATTCAAATATCTACCGAAACTCAAGTACTTTACTACTCAAGAAAACGAGGTAATAAACGTATTACTTAGTCTTCTTATCACAGTAAGATTTCAAAATTACTTCCTTCTCGGTTACATCTATGATTGCTCGGAAAAAAGTTTTTGTGCAATATGTGCCATGATTTTTATTAGACAAGTCAAACTGAATAATTCGCAATGTTCACTGAGTACTTATATTTATTAATATACAGACGTAGTCTTTTGCGTAGAGTAAAGACTTATTGATAAGAGTTCTATTCCCGAGGGGTGTAGAATAAATATGATATAATCTAAAGAAAAGGTCTACTGCATCCGGCCCGAGTGTTGTCATTATCTTCGTTACATTTGAAAAGGTTCACACAAATTGCCCACGGCTGCGGAGTGGCTGAGAGTAGAGAGGTGTAGATAAATGAGAAAAAATATCGGAAGAGAAAATAAACAGCACAGGTGCATTTTTACTATTTTTTGTTTAGGAGATCTTTAATGTCAAAGATTTGACGTATTGCATTTTATAACCTTTATTATATTTAAAATAAATGCATACTTACCATCAAAAACATTATTAAATAAATCTTCACCAAAAATCTTTGAGCAGACTAATAAATTTTGTTGATATTTGACAAAAAAAAAACATTTTTTCGGTATTTTTAATTTTTATAATTTAATGTGATTTAAGAGAATATTTAGCGAAATATTCCCTCAAATTGAAGGTACATTTAATTTTTTTAGCAGTAATAATAAATACTAATGTATCATTTTTTTCTGAGCACGTTTGTCAGTGTCATTATTATTATTTTCGGTAGAATGGTTCGATTAACCCTTACATATATTTTAATTTTAATAATAATAATAATAAAATAAATCCAATTTCATTCGTTTTCTGCACTTAATAGTAGAGTTTTTCATTTTCATCAATTTATATCAAACATGTTTTGGGTACAACCAAACAAATTTCAGATTTTTTTTCAATTTTTTTAAAAATAATTTCAGTATAGTGAAATGCTTAACATTTTCGAAGAAAACATGAAACAACTGCAAATATCTTAAGTATAATAAAGTTGCACTAATGCATAAAATAATTTATTGGAACCAGCTTTTTGGCGTCGTTTATTAAATAGAAAAGGATAAGCTATTAATTAAACAATTCTAACCAAAATACATAGTTTATTTCATGTATCTATATGCGCTGTGCAACCTATTGATAACAAAAAATATTTTGAGAGGTTTTTTACAGGCTGGTAGTTATTTATGCACGATAGCGAGATATACAGAATTTACGATTGCGTTCTCAACATGGCAGCGTGCCGCCCGTCTATTCATATACAAGTACACGCAGACTTGCGCTTTTTTAATGTGTTGTTGGGTGCCAGCTTTTACCGAGATACTTATATCATACACGAATATCGCGAGTGGGGAAGATTAATAAAAATGGATACAAACAGAACATAATTACGTTATTTTTCATGAATTAACTTAGCACCACGTTAAAAAAATATTGAGGAATAAAAAGGCTAATAAATAATTAATAGAAAAACATTGCCTTATCGAGGCAGCCGTACGGAAGAAAATACAACAATTCCTTCATTTTTGCCCTTACCGTTTTCTCATATTATCCGCGTCTCACGGTCCCGTAGAGAGATGAGGATCTTGAGAAAGATGGAGAAAGAGAAAAATGGTATATTTTCCATTTATACGAAAGACCTGTAAATGTTGGAGATATCCATGAAATTGTGGTATATTTATAACCTGTACACGTAAAATAGCTTCCATATCGGTAGGACGTGATTTTCCGACACACTGACAAATGTATAAAACATGGAAAAGCGAACATCGATCGGCAGTCAATGGTTCCACATCCCCAGCCATTGTGCAAGTCAGCAAAATGACGCCGTCATCGGAGTCGCTCAAATGTACGTGCATAGTGTATATTTTATATGTATGTTTGTTTATAGAAATGTTTAAAAACAGAGCGTCTATTATTTATATTGTCTATATCTTGATTTAAAAAATACTGCAATACGAAATTGACGAAAAAGAAAAAATGTTGTAAACAATTCACCGAAAAGGGCAAAAGGTGAAAAAAATCCGTTTTCTAATTATAAAAAAAAATTATAATAAATTTGTCCGGTTCAGGAAAATTAATTATTGTAAGACACTCTAAGATAAGATATCCTTCTGTGTACAATGAATGATGAATCGTAGTAGGTGTTAATTATGTTAGTGGGTTTAAATGGCCGTCATAATATGTTGGTAGAATTGCTTCTGAACTCTGATGAGAAATTTTATAACAATTTTAATGTTTTTCTTAATATTCTTATAATTAATTTTTTTTTTTTTAATATTAAAATATATTTGATTTACTCTATAGCAATCAGCTTTTTCTTTGTGGTTATGCATTGTTAATTAAATTTAACAAAATTCACTTGGATTAAACCACTATATTTTTGGTAATACCAACCGGTTTCTGAACCACCTTCAGGGTAAACTAACAAACTGTACCTTAAAAAATATCTACAAATATATTTTTTCACAAGTTGTTTTTGTGTGTAAAATTATTATGTGAATAACATTATTTTCAACGTTCAACATTCTCATTTTCTCTGTTTTGAGTGATTTTTTAAATATTATTTTTATTCCTAGAAATATTTCAATTTTACATAATGTGTATTTCTTTTTAATACCAGTTCATGCTGTAGACACTCTTAATTGGGAGACTTAACATAACCATTGCATGTATTAATGTATTAATTATCAACATCTCTGTATGTGTTCCATTAATTAAAATAAAATTAGTGTTAGGTGATAAAGTGGGTAGGTGTTTGGAAAGGGGGGCGGGGGGGAATGGGGTAAATGGGGGAGGAAGACACAGTTGATGTGGTGAAGGAAAATTAATTAGTTTATAAGCATACACTTTTTACATTTAATTATTTATTATTGTACTATGCCTGTATTGCTAGAAAAAATCTGTTTAGATATGCAACGTTTACCAATTGGTAACAAGCAAGTATAATATTTAATAAATAACAAAATTAAAAATACAGGCTAATTTAGAAAGTTTACCTTTTAATCGGGTCTATTTTCATTGGTTTGCGCTATCCTAACAAACGTGTCTTAACCGTTATTATAAGTGTAATCCGTCAAAAATGACGCTACTTTTACATACCAGCAGTTTGGCACATGTATAATGTAATAAGTATAAAAAAAAATATGAAAAAAAAAAACTTATTTATAGCCTACACTCATGAAATAGTAATAACGACTTTTATCAAAATATTTGAACATTTTTTTATAATTCTCCTGCCGGGAGTTAATGTTATTTTTTTAAACCCTGGCGATTGTGCGTAAAACTAAACGCAATACTGATGATGACAATATCTCTCTAGAACAACATAATTAATAAATTAATATTATAAATAAAATAAAATTAATAATAAAATGAGAAAAATATATTCCGGTACCGAGAACCGAATCCGAACCTTAATTTCGTTTTTTTAGCCATGAATTCAAACGAAATTACGGACGGACGTTACACGAAGTTACGGACAGACGGATAGACAACGAAAATTCAAAATTGTCACTTCGTGAAGAATATTATTAAAACCATCTAATATAATTCTTTATCCAAAGTGACAAAATATTAAAATAAAGCCAATATTTCCGCTATAATGATAAAAATATTGACATTTGACAGATGTCTTCAAATTTCACGTTGGGAATACAATTACCTATTATGACAATCTTGTTTTACCAAAAATACGCAGGTTAAACAGGAATACTGGTAATAATGATTTTAAATCAAGTATTGTAATTTGTTTAAGTAAAAAAAATGTGAGGAGAAAACAATGTTATAAGCATTTATGGATAGTTTAGCTCCCGTTTCCATTACTCCTAAAATATAATACATTAATAGAAATAATCGTAATTATCGCAATTAACAATTGCAACTGCGTCACTTATTGGCGCATTTCATACTTCGGAATTTTTATTTTAAAATAATAATTAAGGAGTTTTTATAAAAAAACTAACTTTTATCACGTGATTAAAGCCTCAGAATACGAAAATAAATAGAATATACTGTTTAAAATCATCTCTTTATATAGATAAAAAGCGTTTTGAAATCAACAAAAAACTAAAAATTTCTTGCAAATTTAAAACATTATAACTTTATTAATATTGAATATTTCTTGATTTCCTTAGTAAAAATTCTAGATAATGAAGTAATTTTTTATACGTATAAAGAAACATATTATGGGCAAATATAAATATTCATTAAAAATTAGCGCCGCCTAGGACACTAAAAACGATTTTTTGGCCGCGGCCTGTCGGTACAGATTTGCATCGAAAATATATGAGGGGAGGGGAAGGGGTAAAAGGGGAGGGAGGAAATGTCGCCTATGTTACCCGCCGGAAATAAAGCATAAGTATGCAAAATTTGAGTCGAATCGGACAAACGGTGTAGATTTATATAGAAAACAGGCAGACAGACACACAGATACACAGAAATTGAGTTTTATATAGGTATAGATGGTTCAAACACTTTAATTAAGCAATGACAACTGAATGTAATAAAAAATTTGAATTTGGAAAATGTTAGGGACCTATATCTAAATATTTATCAATATTGAAAGGGTAGATACCGGCGCCTTTTTTCAAACAATTTGTGCGAATTCGAATGGAAGGAAGGCTGTGTCAAAATTTAAAAGAAATAGTTGAAGAACTTTAGGAGATTTAAGATTTTGGGTAATCGAACATTTACATTTTTATTTATATAGATAAAATCGGAAATAAATTTCGCTGGTCCGCAATTTTTTTTTAGATATCAAGATTCCTCTACGTGATGCTGTAAACCTATATGTCTAGTTTATAAATATATTTCTAATTTATTTTTACGATCAACCGCTGAGCAGCAATTTCGTCGGAGTGTCCTCTTGGAAGCAGCGTACACCGCAAACTATAATTTAGATTCGAGTACAAAAATTTGTATAGTCTTCTGTATGTATATATTGACTATGAGTATTAATAAAATAAATTCCATGTATAGTTTGCTGAAAAATATTTACGAAAAATACACCCTCGTACCGCGCATGAACCGTGGTGTGAGGCCTTAATAATGTATTGATAATAATCTACAATAATAATAAAAAAAATACACGAAGAAGCGCCACCACTTTAGTACTTCGAGGATATATGTTACAGGGATGCTATGGAGTTCCGTAACCGAAACTATCGGATATCCGAAATAAAAAAATAACCGTAACCGAAACCGATATAAAAGTTTCCGAAACTAGCGGATAATCCGAAATAATTTCATATCCGTAACCGTATCCAGATCCGAAATTTCATATCCATAACATTCCTGATATGTTACCATATAAAGTCAGTCATGTTGAGGACGTCCAGCATGCCACGTACGAAACGATTAAATAGTTGACGAACAACGAATAAAGGCCCACGCATCGAAATGTCTATTCATCCGGAGTATGCAGCCGGGAATGCTCCAGTGCGGGATGACGGCGGGGGATGCACGCCGCGGCAGGGCGGGCGGGGGTGGTGCATGTCGCGGGGGTCGTCGACCGCGCCACGGTGCATTGATCGCCCTACATACCCCGCCCGCCGGCACCGCCCGCAGCCGCCCGCAGCCGCCCGCGGGGCAGATGATGTTCGCGCCGGCACTCTCGCCGAGCGAAAATTTGAAGGTGGTCGGACGTCAACTCGTCGCCCCGGGCCGCCGGACGCTTGCTCTGGCAACACTAACGCGTGCCCCCGTTACTTGCGTACCTGCGTATTTACATACTTCTAAAATGCAATATTAAGAAAAATTGTTTAATCAGTGGAAAACATTGGTCCTCGTCCTATTTGGTACTCATATGTAACCTGAAAATTTTTAAAATCAGAATTAGGAGCACTTACGATATTGAAATAGAAATAATTATTCTGAATTTTACTAATCATCTTGTGGAATCACATCATTCTTGTGATATTAATAAGGGTTTAGAAATTTTACATGAAAATAAAATAGAATGACAGATAAATTAGAAATTTTAGAACTAATAAAAAGTGTTAATAGAAAATTAAATATTATAAATAACCAAATTTTATTTGCGAAAGAACCCTTATTTCACATTAGTTGTTAATTAGTTATTCAAGTTTCATATACCTATTATTATTTTTTTTAATATCTATAATTCTAATTACTCCCTTTTAACTTGTAGCGTCTGCTTGTCTGCCGAAAATACTTTGGATGGATTTTTAAACCTTTTCCCGTGTTCCAATCGAGCTGAAACTTTGCAGACAGACTTGTGGCGACGATAAAAATGATCTGACAAATTTTCGTTATTTTTTTTAAAATTATAGTATAATTTTGGATTTTTCGTAATTCTAACGGTTTTTTCAAATTGGAAACCATACAAATGAGAAAGGAGACCGACGCGTGAAGAAGGCACGAAACCTGTTTCAACTATAAGTGAGAAAAGGAGTATAATAAAAACTTTTTTTACTTAGTTTTTATTTTTATTTTTAGTATGCGCTGAATGCATCCAGTGCATCCGGATGAATGGAGAATTGGCCCCGAGTTACTTTGATAATTCAATAAATAGTGGTTTTATAAAAAATATTTAATTTTTATTTATATGATTTAAACAAAAATATTGTTAGTTTCCCATAAATACGAGAGGGAGTACAACATTTATGGTTGATAACGATGATTTTATTTTATTTAGTTTAACACAATAGCAGGCATGTTCATAAATTGGCCATAAATTATATGCATAATGGTAACGTATTGTCATGTCAATATTTTCAAATAAAATATTTTTATCAAATATTCCTTATATGTATATTAAATATTTCTATAAATCGTTAATTATATTTCAGTCAAAATGCAGTTGATACACGCATTGTCCACGCACGTTGTATCGAAACCATTTCAGAACAGAACTAGAATGTTCAAAGCTATAAAATCGCGCAAGGAGGTTGTTTCGACTGTTGCATCGATAATTATATTGTCCATTGCAATAGAATTTTACTTTTGATTTTCTGTTTGCTGTCTGAAAATTTGTCTACATATAATTGCTTTGCGAATGAAGATGCGATGCGTATCATATATATAATATTCTAATAAATCTCGGTATTGGAGAGATATTCATTATATTGAAAAAACTAAATGAGAGATACTGCGTATTGTGTTAAACAATATCATGGATCACTTGAAGATATTCTTCTCTACATCTATTCAATCCTTCTTCTCGCATTTATTATTAACTTAAAATAGACGAAATAGTTTGCATATCGGCTAGACTTTAATATAATTATTAACTATATATATATATACGAAGAATATTTTTATATGCATGATCTAGGAACACAATTAGTGGACTTTGTCCACAGAGGGATAAACATTAAATAATTATAGAAGTCTCACAGAGACGAAGCTAATTATATGGGAAATATGTATGGAAGTCTTTATAGAAAATATAGATGTATCATTACCAGTAGCGACATCTATGTATATTATGTCATGGGAATTACAAATTTTCAAGCCTAGCTATTTCGAGCATAGTTTTTTAAAAAAAATTTTTTAATTAAATTTATTTGGTAAATGTACAAACTTAAGAGTGTATTCAATATAATATAATTAATACACATTTATATTACACGCTTACCCACTTACATTAGATTAAGTTATAAAAATTAAGACATTAAATTAAGTAAGTAAGATATAAACAATACAAGAATACAAAAATGTAAGACATTAGATTAAGTAAATAAGATATACACAAGGAAACATTAAATTAAGTTATAAAAATTAATAATTAAAAAGGTATTGAAATAACATTTAAAAGTATGTATAGATTGTTTTTGATATGATTTTTTCATTGCGTTATTGTAATGTTTTTTTGTAGAAGATTTTTCAATTTAGTCTTGAATTTTCTATATTTTTTCCGTCTTCATTTCATTGGGAAGAGCATTAAAGAATGATACTCCTTGATATAGTACAGGCGCCAAAGGTACATGGATATGCAAAATCCGAGGACCGCATTTTGACAATTGATTCTAGTTCAGAAAAGTCTATAGATTAACAATAGAATGTTGCTAGAAACCCAGGTGGTCCAATTTTTTCGTATACCCCCCCCCCTCCTCTGCGCAGCAAGTAAATCGATTGAGTACATGCTATTGAGCTATTTTAATGATTATATTAGTGCCATTAGTTTTTTTTTAATAATTAAAGGTAATAATAGATTGCGAAATAAAATTAAAATAGAAATAATTGATTAAAAATCACAAGTTAAAAAAATATTTAATGACAAAAAATAAATTAAATGATATAGCCCAGGCGCCAGAGGTACTTGACTATGAAAAATATGAGGACCGGCAACTATGCTATCAGCTTCTTATACCTAAGACACCAAATAACAAAAACTGGATATTGTCAGCAGCTTTATCGGATCTTTCCCTTTTTCCCTAATTAAATAGCCCGCCCCCAAGCGTCAGAGTACATAGCGTACCTAGACCTTTAATGTTTTTGTGCAACAGTAGGATAAAAACCATTGTGAGTAAAGTATATTTTTTCGTGTTTATCAAATAGAACTTGAGTTTGGTCATTTTGAGTGATAAAATTAATAACTGTTTTATTAAAATACGTGAGCAATGTCGCTACAAGTGGCAAATGTGAAAAGAAAAGGATCGAACGGGTTATTGCGTTTGTTTTGTGATAAAGCAGGTGACTTGGTTAAGGAACCGAAACCACAATCATTTATAAGTATTCGAAAAGCAGCAGATCGAAGAAAAGATGACATTAGTAAAAAGTTACAAAATAAACCAGAGTTCGCAGCACTAGAATATTCATGGCGTCGATGTTGTTTGCATGGCGATGGAGTTATGTAAGTGAAGAAAAATAAGACAACGAGAAATAGCATTGCATAAACAGCCAGATATGTCTACTTCCATTGCAGAACAAGGTGATACAGGTATAGCAGGTAGTAGCAAAAATATTAAGAAATAAAACGAAAGGAAGGTGCATTTAATACGGTGAGCCCCGACTTAGCTCTAGAGCAGTTTCAAAACCGATCTTCAGAAGTTACTGGAGGCTTGACTGGTATAACCAAAAATGAAGATGCGATGCATAGATGGGTGCTTCTTCATCCGTTAAAAACAGCATTCATGAGGCTCTTCGTTCACATCTGGATTTACAATCGGACTCTACAAGTGACATCAATCACCATCGTGAATTTCTCCTTTTAAAGGTAATTTGAACATGTTGTTAACATGAATAATAAATAGTATTGGAGCTATGACTGTTCCCTACGGAACACCAAAAGATGTAGTCAGTGATCCACTCAGTTTACGTCCAATTCTCACCATCTGGCTTCGTTCTTTAAGATAGCTCTGGAACCAGGATAATACCATTCCGCTTATTCTTTTTGTTTTAATTTTGAAACAAGTTTTGAATGTGATATGCCATCAAATGCCTACCTAGTTATCTCACATGTTTGAAGTAAGACGGATAAAGAACATATTATATAAAAATTTCAAAAATATAGACTGCTATGTATAACTATGCTATTTAAAGCATAGTTATTTTACATGTTTGAAGTAAGACAGATAAAGAACATATATAAATTTTAAAAATTTAATAATGAATGAATATTTTTCGGGTGGAATCGGCGAAAGTTGAATTGTGTAAAGTGATCAGTTAAGCCAGCTAACAAGTTATAAGCCCTGTCGCCACCTTATAAAGGCTTTCGTATATGCTTCCCTTATAAATAGATTTATATAATATGACAGTAAGTTATCAATAATACCTTCTGGTAGTGAGATACTTCTCACGAAACTATAGAAGTGGCAAAATAATTGAACGTGTGTGTAGTACAAAGTTTACTTATAAAAATAAAATAGTTTATTTTACTTAAAATGGTTAAAAGTCTTATCACGTTTGTCGAAGTAGTGATAGTAAAAAGTGAAAAGTAAAGAAATGTTAAATTCCTGCTAGCACTGATATGTTGACATTTATTAGTAAACAGCAGGCGTACCATAATTTTACCAGCCAATTACGGATACCATACTGGGAGAATATTATACATTACAAAATATACCGGTTTATTACCTTATTAGCTGGTTTTATCACAATAACAGGTATCAAAATAATATTAAAGTTTTAAAATTCAGAAGTAATCACAAAATCTCTGCGCATAGAAATACTACTGCTTTGAAATTCAAATTTAATAACGGCCATTGTCAAAAATGCACTTCATAAATGAACACATCTAGGTAATTCGAAATCACATACCGGAGGTCTGGTCACCGACCAAATTCGCCTTGCCGTAGAATAAGAAATTAATTTTAACTTTTGACCGTAAAATGCGAACTTTTTCGATGGAGTGCTACATTTTTCTGTCCTGATACACAATTCTCGCCTCATCCACATTAATACATTTCTGCACACAAGCTCGCTGATTGTTGAGCCTCCTAACAGGACCGTCTTCCACCATTAGGTTAACTTGGTCAAGCCAAGTCTTTCGCGGCCGCCCTCTCTTTTTGGCACCATCAAGATTTGCGTCATATATCGTTTTACCATCCTTTCCTCGTTCATTCGTTCAACATATCTAAACCACCTGGTTTTTTAATAATATTTACTGTGCTAAAATCAGCTTAACATTTTTTCCGAACATATTCGTTATTAATTCTATCATAAACGGACGTGTTCACATACGTCTAAGTGGTCTCGGCTAATTTTCGACCATCTTCTTCCAGCTTCCGACTTTATTTCCATACTGGTCATCTACTATTGTCCGTAGACAATAATGGACGAATGGCAAGCCAAGTGAACAACATCTTTTGATATAATAACAATCTATCAAATTATGAAATTGAAATTGACCAAACTATACGTAAAATGTAATAATTATCAATGAAAAATTATTTTAATTAATATAAATTAACTTTGTTTAAACCACTTATTTATTGAAAAAAATCAACATGTTTCAAAGCCAATGGCTTCTTCATCAGGAAAACAAAAAAAGTAGACATATCTGTTTTTGTTTTCCTGATGAAGAAGCCATTGGCTTTGAAACATGTTGATTTTTTTCAATAAATAAGTGGTTTAAACAAAGTTAATTTATATTAATTATAATTATGTTACCACAAAATAAATTTGCTACATTTGAAGAAGAAAAATTATTTATTTATTAATTAATAAAGACATTAAAATCAAGACGTGAATATGATTTTTTACACTGGGTTAGTGAATCGATTGAATGCTTGAAATGCTGTATGAGTTGTCAGTATCGAAATAATTGTAAAATGATAAAAATCGTAAGTTCATTTAACTCGGTAGTGCAGAAAATTTTGAGCTCTAGTCGATATAAGAATTAATTCGATTGAATAATTAAAAAAAATGGCTTCGTGTGGTACCATAGAGTATAAAATTATACAGAGTTGAAATAAACCCCTTCTTTAGGCGAGGGGCACATGGTACAGTGTAACTACGTACCCCCGCACATATATTTAAGACACATTTATATAACATTTATAATGTAATAAAATAACATTTATAATGCAGTTGAAGTATTTATTTTTGCAATATTAAATATAGTGCGGTGATACGAAAATCCGAGCTTAGTGTCAAGACAAAACTGACTGTTTTCAAATCTGTGTATAGACCCACCCTAATATATGGCCATCAAACTTGGATGGAATCAAACTTGGATTAGAAGAGAGAGCAAAGATCCAGGCTGCCGACAAGAGTTTTCTAAGGGGGTAGCGGTAGTCACATTGGTGGACAGAGTGAGAAGTGCCGACATATGTCACACACTCGGCATGGAGCCTCTACTCTTACTCGTAAATGAGGTGGCTTGGACATATGCTAAGAATGCCACAGGAACGAGTACCAGAAGTATCCTCCTGACAACCCCGGAAGGAAGGCGACTTGTGGATTGCTCCAGATTAAGCCTGGGAGAACAACAAAAAAAAGTGTATGAAAACGGAATGGGTCTAGACTTGTTGTCGAGTCTTTGGGCCCCCGACCCTACTAGGACAAGGGGACGAAGATGATGAATATTAAATCAAATCCTCTAATAAACGAAGCGTTTTTTTTTACAACAGGCGTGTTGTTTATTTTAATTTTTAAAATTTCGTTCCAAACTTAGTATTTTCAAGTAAAAACGTAATTTTATTTTCTACTTATTTACTAAAAAAATAATGTTTCAAGAGTGTTAAGTTTGGCATTTTCATAGTTGTTTTAAAATTTACATTTTTTGTAAATTTTAAAACATAATGTTTAAAACGCGAACCAGAAAATATCCGTTAGTTCATATCTATATGTATATTTTGGCGGCCTGTGTGCAGGACCAAGAATTTTTCTGGAAATACCAAGAACATTGGAGATATAAAAATGTAGATTTAATTAGCCGTCGCATCGGGTGCTGGTTTTACGTGTGAAAAGTAAATAAATCGCACGAAATAATATGAATTCATAACCTACTCAGTTGCCCACCGATAAATAAGATACCTTGAAAACTTAACATGAAATTGATAAAATATTTGACTGATTAGAATATAAGGTTTCATATATTTTTTATCTCCCACAAAATGTGATAACAATTTAGTTAAGTTGACATTTTGTCCAAGAGTACCCGATTTTACATGGCCGCTCATGATAAGATAAAAAAAAGTAAGCAGCAGTTTAATATATAAACACGTGTAAGATTTATTACATTGGGTTATGTCACGTCACACATTCAAAGCGAGTAAACGTCACATTAGTTATGCTAAATTCTACAACCGATCTCAGAGGAAAATATAGTTCAGAAAATATAACTTACTAGCTGTTCGTACCCGGCGTTGCTCGGGTTAAGGATTAAGTTGAAAATAAATTTGTGGGGGCAAACAAATGTTTGATTCGAGGGGTATAGATTTGCATCGAAAATATATTAGGGGAGGGGAAAGAGTAAAAAAAATAGGGGGGAAAGGTCGTCTATATTACCCGCCGAGTCCTAAAGAATACGTTTCCAAAATTTGAGTCCGATCGCACGAACGGTACAGATTAAATATAAAATATATCAGGGGAGGGGAAGGGGTAAAACAATAGGGGGGAAATGTCGTCTATATTACCCGCCAGGTCTTAAAGCATAAGTATGCAAAATTTGAATCCAATCGGACAAACGGTGTAGATTTGTATAGAGAACAGACAGACAGACATTGAGTTTTATAGGTATAGGTTTATCTACACGATTATTTATTTATTAGTTCTATATTTAAAAGATAATAATGTCTGCTTCGTGACAAGCACCGAAGTAGGTCAGGTGAGATATGCCAAACATCATAATAGTTTTCCATATCGTCGGCCCATTTCTAAAACATATGTAACGCCTTCATTTTTTCCCTGGACCTCAATACACGTTCTCGCCCTTTTAAAATAAAAATAAAATACTGGTGAACGTTACATTGTGTAAAGTGATCACTTAAGCCAGCCATATAAGCCGTAAGCCCTGTAAAAACCCAAAGACTTACATACCTACTTTCCTATCTAAATAGTTTCATCACTGAGAGACAGTATCTTATATCAGTATCACATATCTTAATCAAAAATTTGTAGTTAGAAAAACTATAAAAACGTAAAACATTCGTGTTTTGTGTTAATTCTAATTTCTTCTAAATCAATTTCACTAATCAGTTTCGTTTGTTCACCAGATATCAAATATAAATTAAGTTACACGGATGAACTCAAGAATTTACTACAGCATGTAAGTAACGGAAAAGTAATATTTAGTAGGTATTTCTCACCTAGAAATTTTGACAAATTTGAAGTATGTTATTAGAAATATGACGACGGTTACAGTAGGTATCAAAAAGGAAATATAAATAACTAGCTGTCCTTACCCGGCGTTGCACGGGTTAAGGATTAAGTTAAAAATACATTTGTGAGGATAAACAAAGGTTCGATTCGAATGGTATAGATTTGCATCGAAAATATATAAGCGGAGGGGAAGGGTTAAAAGAATATGGGGTAAATGTCGCATATGTTACCCGCCGAGTCCTAATGAATAGGTTTCCAAATTTTGAAGTCCGATCGGGCGAAAGGTACAGATTTACCTAGAAAACATATTAGGGGAGGCTTTGACTTTGATATGATGGCTAGCTGAGTACCGGGTCACTAATGGACCCCTTGCTCATTCATCGTGATGTAGCGTGAAGGGACTTTAGACTTCACTTATTAAGAAAAATATAATTGAGGGGGTGTGGTGGGTTTCTGCAAGTTGACGCAGGATTATTGCGGGGGTGGCGCAGGTGGGGGGGGTTAGGGGAGGGGAAGGGTTAAAAGAATAGGGGAGAAATGTCGCATATATTACTCGCCGAGTCCTTAATAGAGTTTACAAATTTTGAAACCAATCAGTCAAACGATATAGATTTGCATCGAAAATACGTCAGGGGGAATGGAAGTGGTAAAATAATAGGGGGAAATGTCGCATATATTACCCGCCGAGTCCATAAGAATAAGTTTCCAAATATTGAGTCCGATCGGTAAAATGGTACAGATTTTCATCTAAAATATGTCAGGGGGAGAGGAAGGGGTAAGAGAATAGGGGGAAATATGGCCTATTTTCCCCGCCGAGTCCTAAAGAATAAGTTTCCAAATTTTGAGTGCGATCAGTCAGTGTTTTTCCCGACTTAGTAACAGCAGCGCATAATTAAAAGTGTGATAATTTTTTTTTTATGAATTGGCCTGGAACAGTTCTAGTACAACGTTCATACGTAAGGCTATATATAATATTGTTAGTAAAATCATCTATAATATTGTTAATTAAATCAAAATATACCAACGGAATAACGATGGAAGCTAGGGTGCATTTTTGCAGGATGTAGAATCAAGATGGCTGACTTACCTGAAAAAAAGAAAAAAGTTCAAATCAGTATTTTTACGATATTTTAAATATTTGAATAACCTTCAAAACAAATTCCACAAAGAAAAAACAATTAACAAGTTCCTACTCACATAAAACACAATACTAAACAATCGTCTACTAAAGTGCCAAAAATTGTGTAACAAAATTTAATTAAGATAAATTAAAGATGTCTCAGACGAAACTGTGTATACGGCAAAGTATGTATTGAAGTCTTTTTGGGGATCTACAGGACTTACGACGTGTCATAAGGCTGGGTAATATGATCACTTTACACATAAATGTTCACCGATTTTATCCATGATCAACCACACATCTATCAAATTTTTGAAAGTGGGTACATACATATGTGGTATTTATGTAACTCACTTACTTTATTTAACAGAACTTCGCTGTCGCCATCTATGTTGAAATTTGTCATTCCAATCAAACAGTATATAGATATCTAGCCAAAATAAATACAAAAATCTCATTTACTAGTGGCGACATACGTTGCAATATAAAAAAAATTGTAAGAAAATTTAATTTACCCCTTCCTTCCAAGTGAACTGTACACATAATAAGCAATATATTTACACATAATCATGAAAGTATCGAACTCGATATTTTTTTTAAGGGTATTTCGAAAAAATCGATTTTTATATTTTTGCATTTTCTTAAAGCTTGAGGGTGTTATCTGTAGAAATATCTGAAGAAAATTTCAAGCAAAAATTTAAAAAAAATAGCAAAGTTATAGCTGATAATAGTGGCATCCTTTTATTGATTACGAGCCGCGCCACACGGCGCCGCGCTACCTGCAGGTAATTGCCAGTCGAGTTCTTTCGTAACAGAAAGTTTAGACATATTTTTATTGTTTGTGAAGAATGCTGGATTATATGGGAATTCAAATCAAGGTGGAGGACTTATGTTATTTATTTATTTTATTTATTCATTTATTTTAGGAGAAGTTCACAGCAAATCTTAAATTAATATACAAGAGATAAAAAATAGTAAATTATGCCAATTATAAACTTTCCACTTAAAATTAATTATTAAGGATATTAGCAAAGTGCGACATTATGACAATTAATAGTTTCATGGACCTGGAATCGATGATTTTTATGTAAGTTAAAAAATTTCACGATTTATTCATCAAACAATTTTCAAACACGTTTTACTCGAAACCATGTATTAAAAATCGGTGACCAAAATATCTCGGCAATCACTGAACCGATGAACTTAAAATTTCTAGTGGTTAATCTACACATAATTTGGTCTTTGTCGTAAGATTTTTATAAGTGACTTAACTTTTTTTAACGGTGATAATAATAAACCCGAATTTTTCCCTAAACAACGCTATTTTAAAATCAAACGCCCGCCATTTTGTCAAAAATCGATATTTTCAAAAACTCCTACGTCAAAGACTAAATTATAGTGTCAATTTTGATAATATTTTTGTTTTTTTTTTTTATTCTGATGATTACAGATGGAATGGGAGTGGTCACCGCGGAGGACCTTTTTTTTCGGCAGTCGACAGAACCCAAAATTTTCCGCGAATGTTTTAATAAAAAAAAATTAACATATTCAGGATGCGCTTTCATGTAGAAATGATACCAATACCAAAATTCATATAGGTTTCCTTAAAAAAATTCACAAAAATCCCCCTTTTCCGCACTTCGTAGGAAGGTATTCCTCCTTAAATAGAGATGCGAATACGGAATACATGTCACCTCAATATTCTTACTATTTTCAAACTAAGCTCAACGCTTGTGCTATGACAATAGGACTAACTTGCTGGTCTGGAGTGAGATTCGAACCCGTGGCCTTCGGATCACGAGGCGAGAGCCCTAACCACAAGACCCACAGGCAAAGAAAATATATAACGACTATTTAAATACTAAAATCAAATTTGTAGGTGTATAATAGAAACGATTAGTTGGCAGAATATAGTTAGATTTAATTATATTGTATGGCGAAGGATTAAGAGAGGTTCAACGGCGGATTCATTAATCTATGCATATTGCCACGCTCTGATTGCAAAGGTGGCGCGAGACAATAAGCGGGTAGAATCCAGTTTTATCTCTTAACACGTCGATATGACAACTGAGTGAATAATAAATAATTGGGCAGTGCTACTGCTGACAATCGTAAACACAAATTGCTCGGACGTGTTTATTGGCTCCGATGGGTGCGGAGACAATTATCGAGTGATTTAGAAGCGAGATGACGAAAATTATTTTTCATTCATGAAAAAAGTAGTAGAAATGAAAATATTGTACCTACACCCAAAGAAAAAAGTAAAATAATAATTAATATAAGAGCACAGTTAGATATATTCGGAATTTAAGAAAATTGAAGAAGTCTTAATAAGGTCACGAGATAGTAGAATCAGAAGGAATTACGTACTATCGAAATCTCAAATCTGGAATCGACTGGATTATCCTCATAAGCTCTATAAAACGTCAAAAAAGCGATATCTAATCGAATTATAATAATTTCGTTGTCTGTCTGTGCGTAACTTGCTGGAATGAAGCTGGAATTACAACTTTAGATAAATAGTGTGACACCCAATCGAGACAGCGCGCAACACGTAATGATTCGGGAAACACGCAATGGTCGTTCAGCAAATTATCGTGATTTTTCACGGGTATACGGCTGGTTTGTAAAATAAGGATCGACCGCCAATGCACAATCAGTTGTGTCGTTGTTGGCAGCGGGCTAGTGCCATAGAAATCCACGGACAGAAAACCGTGCGGCGGTGTGACCAGCGCGTGTGTGTTCTCGCGATAGTAAATCAAGGTATTACCTACCGGAGGGCAAAAATTTTTCCAGTGCGAGCTTGAGCGATTTAAATAATGTGCATTAGTAAATGATAGACAAGTTATTCAGGAGTGATAAAAGTGCAGCGAAGATAATTAGTGTGTAAAACATTCTAGAAACATTAAGAACAGTGGTCAGATTAAATTCGTGTCCAGTGACTTTGCCTATTAAATATAATTTTCAGTGCTTCATTTGCATCCCAGTTGCCACGATTCCGTAACAATTGCAAATTAAATATGTATTATAAATCCTTTTTGTAAATAGTAACTGTTTAAATTTGTTATTACATTAGTTCCTAATTATTACCCATATATTTACTTTATTGTTTATATCTATACTTAAATTTTTATATTTAATATGCGTTGTATCCTGAGGAAGGGACCATTGGCCCAAAATACATGTTGATTTATCAATAAATAGTGGTTTAAGCAAAGTGTTTTCTTTTTGTAAATAATATTATAATTATTTTGTATCAAAGTTTCAGGGATTTTTATTTCAAATATCTAATACGAAATGCATACCCTTTTTAATATTTAGGAATTAAGGTGTCATTTAATTAAAGTTTTCAAATGCATTTCATATAATCAATTAGTGTCAAAACCTTTAAATAAATTGAAAGAAGATGATTAAAAAAAAAAACGAGCGGGCCTTACAGTAGTCCGCATATGATGTGTAAATTAACACAATTAAAAATATCAATTAAGCATCAACAGAAATTAACATAAAAATTTAAAAAGCTAATACCTATATATTTATTGATTAATAAACACAAGCAAAGATAATGTATGCGCATTTATTTATTATTGAATTTTGCCGCACTAACTAGGTACCGTATATATCTACATACGCATTTTGTTTAGAAATGTGTTTGGTGAATTATGTTTTTATTTATTTTCATAGATGGCGATAGTGTGCCGCCATACATATTGTATGAAAACTTTGAATAAATATGTATTTTAAAATAATCACATAAATTACATAAAATTTGAGAATGTAAATCATTATGGGTAGTTATTGTTTACATCAATGTAAAAAAATTAACTATTTATTGGATAATTTCGAAGATGTAAGCCAAAATATATCACAGTTACAACATCCACACGCTTGACACCAGCCTTGCAAAATGTATACAAAAACAGATGCATTGGCTGGTAGTGTGCGTCTTAGCTGTGATGGCGGCACTTGCTGGACATTGATTTGTTTGTAAACGATGATTTTTTTCCATCGCGCGTGTTCCGCGCGCGCTCATTGGTTAAATGAAATTGCGCGTCTTATTTCCTGTTACGCAATTCCGCCCTTTTTCACGAAATCACTGCCACGGATTGCAGGAAAGCGAGAGGAAAAAAACAAAGTCTTAGAGTTACGAAAGGCATCGGATACGTAAAAATATTTCATTGAATAATAAATATCGACGATGACAGAAATTAAAATAAAAAATAATTTAACGGGACGTCTCTAGCACAATTGAATAACAAAAACTAACTAACAGTTTTGTTGTCTGGTCGTTCAGAGAAATATACTAATAATCTGGTAATGCCAAGATATTCGCGACATAGAAAAAACTTTCGTCTCCGGTATGCAAATTGTCTAGTGGTGTTGCCAAAAAATATGTATCATGTGGTTAAAATACATCGCTTCATTGCTAATGCAATAAAAATTTGGGAACCTCATATTTTTGATATTAGATAACACTGGAAGCTGGAAGTTGGCCATATCGAGAATTATTCTTGTCGATCCTGGCTAAATATTTTTATTCTTAAATTAGTTTTCACATGAATATTAAGGGATTACACATCCATGAAAGGATTAAATATGGTAGAAATTGGGTGACACTTTAAAAGGAGATGATTAATTATTATTATTTTTATTGACACTTATTAAATTATTATTTTATAAGAAAATTTGTGGAAAAAAAAACATAAAATGGCCGCGTTATGTCTATTTCCGTAGAACTCCTACTCCGTGACTGACATGCAACATTCCCCGGCGCACATTTGTTTGAGACGGAAAACTTTTCTTATTTAGAAATGAAATACTACAATGTGTATATATTTTTTTATGTTTTCTGACACCGCGTATATATGATAGATAAAGAGTTAAATATTGTATCTTTGTACGTATCGGAACATAATATATATTAATTTAGGGAACATTTAAATATAATAGTAAACAGTTCTTATAGAGTAAGCGTAGTAGGGTAGACATTGTGCGCTGTGTTATCCATGTTTATCAACAAAAAAAAAACGATCTCTCCCCGGCAGTGGACACCGGCTACTTATAGGTCAACGCCCATCTGAGTGAATACTCACACAAACCCAATTGAATCCTTACCCAAAATCATGTATACACATTATGACGTTCAAGAGATGTTTATGACGAATTTAATTGAAAAAATATTAAAAATGAAAATAAATTAATATAACAAGTCGTAATAAAATCACGTTGAAAGAATAAAACTTAAGCTGTTAAGGCTCTTTATGAATACCAAAAGCACAATACTTTCAATATCGTCTTATCGTATGCGAGAGCGTCATAAACCACCCGGAAACTCACCGCTCCGTTTTTCAAAATAAAACAAAACACTGTACGGGATTAAGAACATGTTGAAGTTTTCACTGAAAAACGTGATGGAATTTATGGACGTGCCTTAGCCGATTGATCCACTGTTACCGGACAACTTACCGTTCTTTGTACGTCTATTGTGGCGTATTTCCACGTGAGAATAGGGTCACGGTTGAAAGTGACAAGTGTTTCCGGTGTGATAATGAACAATATTATTTATTTCCACAATACACATTTCCCGGAATGTACTATCGAATGCACGCGACATTTGACTTAATGACCGTACACGGGTTAAAAATACAATTATTTGTCATTTATCGCCGAAAAATATTTATTCGATCTGGAAACATTTCATTAAAAAAAAAAAAAATGCGTTACCATAATGACCAGGACGAGATCATTTACAAGTACATATATAAATATACATTAGCAGTTGTAAGCATAATCATAAAAATTATCAGTCAAAATGTTGAAACTAAAAGAGCTCTTACAGTTTTTATTTTTATGTATCCCTTACATATACTGGATAATAATAATATGATATTTTATTACATATTTTAACTGTATGGTGGTATTTTTGGTACTAGCCTTACCAAGCTTTGCCGGCTTGAGTAAGATTTTAAAATATTTATAGATGTGAAACAAATCTATTTTTTAAAAAATAAAGCAATTAATTATGATAAAAATAAATCATGAAAAAAATATATGATCCAAATTTAACTAGAAAAAAATAAAAGGTCATAGATTAAACATGACACATTGTACTGGCGAGAAGCCCATACAATCAATAATAAGCAGCAAATCGATGTACCTACCTAGTTCAAATATTTCGGAGCAAAAGTCAACTCGATCACGATGAAAACAGAGTTTAAAGCGAGATTGGCCCGTCTCAAATGTCTGTGTTCGAAATATAATATTTAAAAATAAAAATGTAAGTTGTACGTAAAAAAGTATCACTAAGTAAACTGTTTTATTATATAATACTAACTGTAACCCGTCAAAAATGAAGTAATTTTACATCTTGGTTCATAAAGAATAAGTATGCAAAATTTGGACAAGATCTGTCAAACGGTGTAGATTTGTATGAAAAATGTATCGAGGGGAGAAGATGGGGTAAAAGGGGAGGGGAGAATTTGGTATATGTTAAAAAAATAAGAAAAAAATTGAAGAAAATATTTTTTAAAAAGTTACGGAGGTTATAGGAAGTTACGAACAGATATACATAAATTATGCATTAAGTAAATATAGGTCGTAAGCCCTAAGTACACCCAAAGACTTATATACCTACTTTCCCATAAAAATACAGTTTCGTCTCTGTGAGACATCTATAATATATATTGATTGATTAATGATGTCCCTGTGACAAAATCCAGTACTGTTCTGAAAAATTTGGACATACTCAAAAATATTGTTATATTATTCAGATTTTAATATACCATAATATTTTGTCACATAAATATTATATTTCATAATATATATTTACGTAAAAGTCATGTTATTCCGTATTCATTGCACGCGCTTCCTAGATAGGGACCGATGTTCTGCAGAAAACTCATTTGCTGTGCGAGAATCTAAACTGTGCATCGAGATGACGTCATTTCAAGTTATTAAATTAAAGAAGCAAAACTTTCAAAAAATATAAAAAACAATATAATTTTTTAAAAGCAGTTTAAATATAATAATTTCGATTTCGGTTTGTCTGTCTGTAGCGTCCGTAACTTGCTGGAACTACGTTGAAATTACAATATTAGATAATTAGGGTGCGACACGCAATCAGCGCGCAACACGCAAGGGTCGCCTACCAAAGTACACGGTCTTCACATTTTTATATTATTATTTTACTATATTTAGTTTTAGGTTTAAGCGAATAAAGTCAATTAAAAAAAAGCAAACAAGTTTTCTATTCATGAATTTTCTTTCAGCTTCAAAATCATGCAATTATTAGGTCTCTTGATTTTTCACGGGTGTATGGCTAGTTACATTTTAACTCTGGGGTACGGTAATCGGTATACGGCCATCGAATGATAAAAACGAAGTCATTCGAGTGGTCACGGCATCCAAGCGATAAGCGCAAAATACACTTCAATTACTTATCACTGAATTGGCTTGTTTGAAGCTGAAGACAATTTTTCACAAGATTATTTCGTCGTGTACTTTGACTGTGTTCCAAGGTTCTCTCAATGCGCTAACAATAAATTTCGCATAAATGCCTATAGTAAAAATTATTGTAAACCATCTTGGTATCTTATTATAACTGTTGTCAATGATGAGCAATTTGATTTGATGCTGTTTACGTATTGTACGCGCAGGATGCAGTAATAGTGGTGAATAGCGAGAAGACTTGACGAGTCTAATAAGAAGGATATACAATGTGTGCAAGGAAAGTGACCTTGATATGAATGTTAACCAGCCAAAAGGGGTATTCGATAAGGTAGAAATTAAGACAACGCTTGAAATACTGGTAGGTTAGGAACGTTTGGAACAAGAGAATGTTATGGAAGAATGTTCGATAAAAGCAAAATGGCTGGGAAAAATAAAAAAATGGGGGCGAAATTTATAATGGAAAGTTGTCAAATCGTTTGGGCATGACTAGCGGTACATAATTGAGTTCTGTTACCAGTACTGATGTATGGAAGTGAAGCCTTCGGACAGAAGAGGAACGAAAGAAGATTGAAATCAGCGGAAATTAGATCACTTAGGCCCGGTTGCGTCAAGTTGGATTAAAGAAAAAAATCGTTTAAAGCATAGATTTTTACGGGAACGGATTGTTTGATTAGCGGAAAGTGCAAAAATCTATGCTTTAAAAGAATTTTTATTTTAATTCAACTTTATACAACCGGGCCTTAGGCACATAGGTGGAAAATTTTAATTTACGATTTAAATTTAGTAAAATAATAAAAACGAGCGAGCCTTACAGTAGTCGCATATGATGTGTAACATTTGACATCTCACAATTGAAAATATCAATTGACCAGCGATAGAAATTAACCTCTAAATTTAAAACAATCTATTTTTTTAATCAAAATTAAAAATATGAATTGAGCAGATAGAAATTAACCTGAAAATTCAAAAACCTAACAGCTATACATTTATTAATTAGTAAATACAAGTAAAGAAAATGTATGTGCATTTCCTTATTATTGAATTTTGCCGCACTGTGAGCTGTCATTGAATTTTGGCAATGTTGATAAAACAGTATACATACTATTATATTGAAGAATTTGGTTGTTAAAAAATATTGAGCTGTCAGTAAATAATTTTCACCGTGTCGATAAAACAGTGTATGATATAACGAATTCGGTGAACAGAAAAAATCAATTTTTTTGTTGATCAAATGAAATTGCGCACGCTTCCCCGGCGTCTTATTTCCTGTTACGCATTTCCGTCCATTTTCACGAAATCACTGCCACAGATTGCAGGAAAGCGAGAGGAAAGATGTTACACATCAAAAACAAGCTAAATACTTCTACTCTATTATCTCTGCGTACCCTCGAGGAAAAAAGGCGTGGTTATAAGTTAGTTACTCAATTTGTTACATTTATTTTAAATTTCCAACGCTATAACAGGTAGGAATGCCCAATTAATGTAGTGAAACACATCAAAAAATTCCCAGGTGCAGGCTCGAGAAAATTACGTGGATACGAATGTATGAGTTATATGATTTGAGTAGCTTATTCGTCTTGTGGTTAGGATTCTCGCCTCGTGATCCAAAGGTCGCGGGTTCGAACCTCAATCCAGACCAGCAATTTAGTCCTATTTTAATAGCACAAGCGTTTAGCTTAATTTAAAAATAGTAAGAATATTGATGTGACACGTATTCCGTATTCGCATCTCTATTTTTTTTAAAAGAAAAGAAATATGAGTAAAACTCCCCGGGAATAGAACCCAGAACCCTCAGAATAAAAAGCCAATGTCACGAGGGCAGCCTGAATGATGAAGCTAAGAGACGTGAACTTCTGTTTTATGGTTGTATATATTATAAAAGTCACATTATGAGCTGACGTCGCCTAAGCATTAGAGGAAACCAAAAAAAAGGAAACAAGAATTCGGATGGGAATAAAATGACAAGGCGAGTGGAACGCTCTTCCCGGTTTATTTCGGGTCCGGCGCGCGCGGCGGCTGCGTGGCGGGACCCAACACTCGCGCGTGTAAATGATTATGGTTGTCGCTAATAACGGTACTCAATCTCCGCAATAAACCCACACGTGAAAAGCAGTTTTGGGTAAAACCCTACATCGCTTTTAACCGTCGCAAAATCCCTGGGGATCTTCCATAAATTCATCCTGCGGCTAAGTAGCTATATTTTGTTCCAACAAGTCCGTAATAAATTTGAAAAAAACACATATTCACTTTAGCACAATCTCAGAACAACGAGGTAAATTTCCGACAGTAACTTTCTCTTTAAATTGTGTTACAATAAGGTCAAAAATTATAAGTACATAGTTTCGGAGATAACGAGAAAGCAATGTTATATTTTAGTAACCCTTGTAATATGCTTTAGAATAACAACTGTTGATTTGAATACAAATAGATATTATATTCTTCTTTTTCTTTTGATTTTCTGTTGATCTGTGCTACAGAAAACTACGCCTCCTGGGATAACGTGGTCCAGCTATCCCTCCATTTTTTCGATGGTCTTCCCGGTGACGTCGTCCAGAGAGGATTTCATTCGCTGCTGTATGCACGAGTCTGTCACTGTCCGTCCATTCTGGCTACACGATCCCGCCCGAATCTTCTTTTGGATCTACCCCATCGTGCTATGTCCTTCGTTTCGGACACGGTAGAGTTTTTTTCAGTGATGGATCTCGGCACCCTCATTTCAGTCGTTCTGAAGAGTCCTTTGATGCGGATGAAATATTATATTATTGCGTGTCAGAAATCATACATAAAATGTTAGTATTGTAAAATTATGTAGCCCCATTTTTCTAAAAAAGTCACCTCATGGGCTATGAATAAAACTCGTGTCAGAGAAATCTAAAAATGAATATTTAAACTTTGAAAGTATTCTTGTGCATATCGACCGCGAAAATTGTATATTTTATAGTGTGCCGTGATGTGACGAACAGGACGGAACGCACAGGACGGATGGTTATAAAACTTGACAATATAACCCGAATTCAGAGTCAATACTTAGATGATTTAAAGGTGGTACGCCTTAAAAGTGTATTTTCAGTACAAAATAACAATTTTAAGGCGTACCTTAACCCTTAAATCATCTAAGTATTGTCTTTGAATCCGGGCATATGTATTCCGGAATGGTGTCCTAACATGATTATCAAAAATAATCATGCTATTGCTATAAAATATGAGTTATAACTACCCTTACACGTCCCGGTACTGCACTCTCTTTCCTTTCACCCTCCTCAGGATGTGCATCTAGGAAATCATGCCGTTCCCTAAAGTCCAATTTTATTAACACGCCAGTCGGGCTCTTTCATAATAGAAACATTAGACATATTTTTTATTACGTTTGTGAAGATAGATCGATGATATGGGAGTTCAAAGCAAGGTGGAGGACTTATATTATTTATTAATTTATTTTAGGAAAAGTTAAAACCAAATCTTAAATTAACATACAAGAGATAAAAAATAGTAAATTATGCCAATTATAAACTTTCCACTTAAAATTAATTATTGAAGGATTACCATAATACAAGTCCAGATTATAGCTGCCAGTCGGTCTCTGTCATAATAGAAACGTTAGACCTGTTTCTATTATGTTTGTGAAGAGTGCTCGATGATATGGGAATTCTAAGCAAGGTGGAGGACTTATATTATGGACCTGGAATCTATGATTTTATGTAAGTTGTATTCATTTCCCAATTTTCAAATGCGTTTTACTCGAAACCATGTTTTAAAAATTGGTGACCAAAATATCTCGGTAACCACTGAACCGATTGACTTGAAATTTTTAGTGGTTATTCTATAATTATCTAGTCTTTGTCCGAGGATTTTTCTTAAGTGACTTAGTTTTTTTTAGCGACATAATAAACCCGAATTTTTTCCTAAAAAACGCTATTTTAAATTCAAACGCCCGTCGTTTTATCAAAAATAGATATTTTCAAAAACTTCTACGTCAAAGACTAAATTGTAGTGTTAATTTTGATAATCTTTTGTTTTTTTTTTATTCTGATGATCACAGATGAAATGGGAATGGTCACCGTGGAGAACCTTTTTTTCGGCAGTCGACAGAACCCAGAAATTTTCCGCCAATGTTAAATGTTTTTTAATAAAAAAAATTTGCCATATTCATAAAAGTATGTTTCATGTACAAATGATACCAATACCATAATTCATATAGGTTTCTTTAAAAAAATCACAAAAATTGCCTTTTTTCGCGCTTTGTAGGTAGATATTCCCCCTTAAATATAGGTACTGACTTAAATGCACGTCCCCGCTTACTTCACACTCATATAGAACAATCGGTTGTAATAACAATGTAAACGGCTGATCTATAGATTTTGTGACAACAACAACGATAGCTATTTTCCTTGAACAAATAAACAAGAGCTCGCTGATTGCGTCCTATATTATTTATTGAAATAAAGTGTATTTTAAAAACACATGCAAAAGTCATATGTAAAGCGATTGCTACTTTTATTACATAAACTTTCATGGATTAATTAATAGTCACTCATTTGTAATCAAAATTAATGGTTGCGAAAACTGTCAAAATTACCCACACCCTCAGAATATTTATAATGTGCAAAACTCAACTATAACAGCTGCACGATAGTTTTCGAAAAGTTTATATAACAGTCTGTTACTAGAAAGAATATGAAAAAATGTGTGTGGTTGAGTAAGCGTTAATTCCAACATTTGCACTCGTGGCAACATGAAACAAACAATATTTGCTATCAATTCTATCAAGTGTGCGGTTATCGCAAGAAAGGAAATAATTTTGTTGCTGTATTTTCGTTGATTTTTTAAATAAATTAATACTACCAAAATTATTCACTTTTCGTCACTTCTGTCGGGTTATTTCTAGTTTAGGTATTGAGAAGTTGAACAAAAAATAAAATTAGTAAGTACTGATGAATATAAAAACCATGACTATGGAGTTCAGACGCGTCACTGCTACTGAAGCATGACTTTTATCATTTTAAGTAGACATACTTATATTTTGGAAAAAACATGGAAATTAAACATTTAGGTGACAGATTATTATTATGATACCTTCAAATACCTATGAATAATCCCAAATATAATAATTTCGTTGTCTGTCTATCCGTCCGTTTGTCTGTCTGTCCGTCCGTTTGTCTGTCTGTCTGTTCCCGTAACATCATGTAACGTCCGTAACTTCTTTATAGTAATTTTTTTACGAAAATTTTCTTTTTCGAAAAGTTTTTTTTTACGATTTTTAAGAAATAAAATAAATAGATATTCCTTAGGAACCGACATGTAAAAGTACCGTCATTTTCGACGGGTTACAGCTAGTATGATAATAATTGTGATATTACGAGATATATTTTAAAAGTCGATATTTTTTCAAAATATTGAATTTCCGCATCGTAAATGACATGCTCCGATGTTGTCACTGCACGCCCCTAATGGTGATTTTATGCGACGATCTTATTAGTTGCATGCGTTAGAGCGAGAAAACATGAAACAATCAGCCCTGCATAAATGTATCCGGTATTAATAAGTATCCGGTATTGATGATTCGCTTTCGCTCCACGCAATAACTCACTGAAGCATACATATTCGTTACTTTATAAAGTGTTCATGGCAACTACATTATCGATCAATTAAGATAAAATATACAAATAGTTTTATTTAAAAAAGTTGAAGTCAACCAATTTCTAACGACTCCGACTCCACGGCCCACAAAACAATGTTTTTAAAAAGTTAAAATGAATTGCGCAAAGGTCACATGCATTAAAAAGAATTTACAGTCAGCCACATTATTCACAACGCAGAAGTCAAATAGTTGGGAACGGGGCCAACTGACATTTTTTATTTTGTTTACATCAGTCAGTGCGGGAGGTTTGATTGCAGCGGTAAAATAAAACGGCCGAGAAATGGAAAATATGTGTCGAGGAAGAAGAAAAATAGGGTGAATTATACACGCTACGTTAGTGGGTGAATTATGAATGGCGCGTGTGTGTACGGTTGACCGAGGTCAAAATTTCGAAAATAATCTTGGCTTGCCGAGACGATAAAGACAAAAAAGTTCTTATTAGATGTTGTATAAGCAGTGGGGTCTTAATGCACGCGCACTAGTCATTAGCGAGCGCTCATGCCGGAGCGGTACCTTCACGGTCGGACGCCCGACGATTGCGCTCATGTTGGACCGTAAATTATGCTATACTAAGGCAAAAGCTCCGTCTGGGGGCGGTGTGTCGACCGTCCAATGGGCGCTGGTCTTTTAGGCTGTATGTATAAATATTTGATGGTAGAAACATTTGATGGCATGTATAAATATTTGATGGTAGAAACATTTGATGGCATGTATAAATATTTGATGGTAGAAAATAGAAGAAAGCGACGATATATTTTATATACATAGCGGTTGTGACTGATCATTTTTTGATTTCATTTTTTTTATTAATTCTAATACCTATTTCCTGTACATATTAATAAAAAGTATAATTATAATTAATGAAAATAAACTTATTTTTCACCATTTTTGTATTGAAAATATCAACATGTTTCAAGCCCATGGCCCCTTCGTGAGGATACAATTGTATATTAACAAAATTGAATTCAAAAATCCAAAATATTAAAAAAGTTATATACAAAAAATGAATAATAATAAATTATCTACATAACATGAAAATAAATTTAAAAGATAACTATTTGTAAAAAGGACCTGGTTATTTATAATATTCAATTTACTATTAACACTTTTTCTTATTTCCACAATTTTAAATTTATCAAACTGTGATTCTGTATAATTTGTATGTAAAATTTGCAAACCCTTGTTAATATCAAAAGAATGATCCATAGCCAAAAGACAGTTAGAAAATTCAGAATAATTATTGCTATTTAAACATCTTAAGTGTTCTAACTTCAGAATTTCTACACATTTTTCCTATATAAAAAATATATCCTATATTTCGGCTCTGAAACATGTTGATATTTTCAATACAAAACTGGTGAAAACTAAGTTTATTTTCATTAATTATATTAATAATGTCACCACAAAATTATTTTGCTATTTTTGAAGAAGTTAATAAAAAGTATTTTGAATTAGGTGGTAAGTTGTGTTTTATTTTGTCAGCCCATTTGGAAAAGGTCTAATGGAATGAAAATATTGTGAGGTTAAGAATGAATATATTATTATTATTATTGATAATGGGCAGGCAGCTTAAGCTGATAGGCCCATATCGCTGTCACATTTGAATATCCAGCCTATTCTTAATATACATATATACATATACATATATGTTCATACTTAGTTTTAATATTTAAATAAAATATACAAAAAATAGTTTTTAATAGCGTTGGGCGTGAATCAAGATATTTGTAAGTTAAGTTTTGATAGATATTTATTGATGTGACTGCAGTATGCATGTTGTCCAATCGTTTTCATTATTTTTTTTAAATTAACTATTTTTTACAAATTGGCAAAAGTCCTGAAAATATATTATTCCATATGCTCTCAATTTTCTATTCCATTATTTATGCCGTACTCGGCTAAATAAATACTATCATACGTAGATACAGCCTACAAAATATTTATCATTAGTAATACATTTCTAAATGTGGAGACCTGTAATTGGCCATCTATATTATATCAATGTTTTCTATGCTTCTTTGGTGTGCTGTTGGTCTTCCATGAATATTAAATAAATAAATATCCAGACCTCGCACAATGTATATGCATATTTATCATTAGTAATACATTTCTAAATGTGGAGACCTGTAATTGGCCATCTATATTATATCAATGTTTTCTATGCTTCTTTGGTGTGCTGTTGGTCTTCCATGAATATTAAATAAATAAATATCCAGACCTCGCACAATGTATATGCAGATGTATTGATCAGATTCAATTCTTTGCTAGAAACGTGTTGTCTTTATTAATTTATCTGAATTTATGAAAAAAATTTCGGACAAAAACATATCCTACGTAGAGGTAGTATATATGTGAATATAATATATGTGCCTACGACACATCTTCTTCAACCTTCATTCTCTACTGCTGGATATAGGCCTCCTCCATATCTTTCCCACCTTCTCTATTGTTAGCTTTTTGTAGCCATTTCTCCCCCCTCCAACAGCGGCTATACCGTCGACTCATCTCTTTTGAGGTCTTCCAACGCCACTTTTATTCCCCCAAGCTCTCCACTCTACTTCAGAAAGAATCCATCTTGTGGCATCCTGCCTTGAATCATGCCCTGCCCATTACAACTTTTAGGTGCCGAGGACACGGGACGTCTTTTTTATTCTGTTGCAAAAATTTCCGAGGATTCATTAGGACAACGTTAAAAAGTATTAATTTATCTTTTTCTGGTCAAGATTTAACGGTTTAACTGATAATTTTTCAAAATCGATTGAAGGTGAGTATGGATGATGGTAATTACCGATTTGCATTTTCGTTTGAATGAGTTTGTGAGAATTCTATGCAAGAGTCGCGACAAAGGAAATAAATTCACTTAAAATAAGTTGTGTACAAAAATTTTAACTGGTAAGTTTTATAAAATGCTAACAATGGCGTCTAGGAAAGTTTTTAGGTTTTGTAGAGAGCAGCATAGTGTTCGAAATAGACGGCATTCACAAAGCGAGCGTGCCAAGACATTGGCAATCTGTCACCCGAGATACAGCTACATCGGTTCATTAGCACAGAACAATTGCATTTATAGATCTAAACTTGATGAGCGAGATGATCTATTTAAGACGGGATACGATTGCGATTAAACTAGTCTACCTTGCTCTTTGATCAACACATTAGGTCTGTTAATCAGTATTTTTTCTCACAACGTTGATACGAAATGCTTACTGTAAATACTTTAAAATAAAAAAACATAGTTGAATATCATAACATTTGATTACTAATATGCGGAGTATTTATTTTGGAATTTTTATGAGAAGTTTATGAGACATTTTCGTGAGAGGAGAGAAAATGAATGAATTATAAGAATAAATTACTTTTATTGTACCATGATGAATAACAAATTCTATCTACCTTAGAAAACGTTTTTATATATATCTAGCGAGGTAGGTAGTGTGATTATATATAATCACACTACATACACATTCATATATTAATAATCATAATGTGTATGTATTAAGCACGTAATAGACTAATGTTCAATAAACGCCGATTTATCGGCACTGAAACTGAAAAGTGAAATTGAAATATTAATCCTAAAATAATTAAAAATAGATATTTCTCAAAATCTAATTAAAAAGTGTTTGTTTTATCTGCTGGAAAAAAAACATTAAAACAAGTTTTCAAATTGACGTTTTTAGGTAACATATATCTCCAATGAAAAATAACATAAAAAGTAAAAAATAAGATACAGAAAAAGACGATGAGCCCACAAATCACGTTTTCAAATTCGTAATACGGCGATACATGCAAATTAAAACATTCAAAATTGATCGTAGATGAATCGATACATGCCATTCACACACGCGCAAACATCAGCAACGACCGCAGTGATCATCAGGCTATCATCACCAGCCCAGTGGCCATGTTACTGGCTTCTCGTTCGATTCCCGGTGAAGTCACAATGAAAATATAGGTACTCAAGCTTAGTTCTTTATATGATGCGTTTCACTTCACTAATGGCCTGTGTTAAAAAAAGGTCTCTACAAAGTTTAAAGAAGTGACATGGCAATAATTTTCTTCGTTTGTATTACGGTAGATATGATATTATAATCGTATTAATTTTATGATAAACCAATGTGAATCTAAGTAATATAAAATATAAATTAGATTGAATTTTCAATTAGTGAAAATTTTATAATATGTATATGAGAGTGAGGTGAATAAAACATTTCATCTCAACTAGAAAAAGCTAGCGTACGTCAACAATGTGATTCGAATTCAACAAAGTGTTCGATAAATTTTAAATGCAATAAATCTAATCCTAATTGCAGTAACTTTTGGCGTTTTTTACTTCGTCATAAATTTTTCACGGGACCTTGTAAGTGGTGTGGTAAACAGGAAACAATAACAACGAGTATACCAGAGGACTGCGTTGCGACCACCGTATGTCCGCACAGTAGCCATAACATGAGACCACCCACAGTACCTAACGACTTAAAGGGAACGAAAGGGAATAACCAGGAATTTACAGGGAAAGCCATAGGACGCCGTATATTATCAGCCGATGGCTCAGAGCACTTATTAGTTGGTAATACGGAAAGAATACCACGTCCACGAAAAAATATACAATATCAATACAACATTGCGAATCGCAACAAGCCGGACGACGAATTGTAGATCTGTATTCAAAATGTAATGATGAATACACAGAATAGTCTTCGTTCATTTGTAAGAATGTACTAATTGCTGCAAACATGTAATGTACGCGTGTATTATTGGGCTGTGTAGATCCTCAGCCCTTACAACCGCTCCGAGCCACGACCTCACAAATTGTCGGCCCACGAGTTCTCGCGGCACTCAGAGAATAGTTAATTAATCTCCAAGACTAGAGCGAACGGAATGTCGTGAATCATGATAAAAGATGTCTAAATTTATCAAACGAATTTTAGAGCGTCGAGTCAGTTCACATGTCATATGCGACAGGGGCCTCTTATGACTTTTAGGAGTTTTCTAGCCATTTCGACGAAGTAAATACGGTTACACGAGTCAATAAATATGATTGATTTACAGATTTTTGTAGCATTGCAATGTTTGAAATTGAAAATATAAATATTCGTAATAATATTTTTAAAATATTGACAATTTTGAATAAATGTATGTTATAGTTAAATTCAAATAAAATATTAGTTCAAAATGAAATATATCGAATCATCGCATTGGATTATGATTTATAAAGATAAAATAACCTTAAAATGTAATAAGTATTTATAAAAATAATTGATCCTAGAAGAACACTACTGTCTATTTTTAATTACATTAATTTGGGTCGCAAATTAATTTATTTTCTTGTATTTTAACGGTATCAAGGGAATCGAAAGTCTATGACTAGGGTCTGTCCCTTGATTTTGCAGTTGTGGTTCAGTTTTTGGGCACTTGATTGTCTCTTGCAGGCCTTGACATTATCTATCCATCTATGTGTTGATCTTAATCCTGTTGTTATTTTATAGATGGTTTTGGACGTGTGTAGGCGATATTCAAGTTTTCTAAATATTTTTTTCTACGCAATTTACATAAATATATTTCTTCTTCTTCTTCTTCCTAGACCGTTAGTTCCATTTACTTGGGGTCGGCCTTCCTTGTTCGGCTCTCCATTGAGCACGGTTTTGTGCTACGTTGTCGTCGAGTTGAGCTTCTTTTAGGTCTTTTTCGACCCTTGTCAACCAAGTGACGGGCGAATGTGCACGTTTACGTTTCGTCGTTGACAGATTTGGGACAAGCTTCACGATATGGTCTTCTGGGAGTCTCTGGACGTAACAATATCATCGTAGGCGTTTCTCTTTAGTTTTATCTTTAATTGGGGCGATTTTAAAGCTACCTCACATTTACTCATTATCATGATAAATATCGTTTATAATTAATAAATCATGTTTGAAGTACATATTTAAATAAAGAATATGACATGAACATAATTAAAACATACTTCAGACATGCGAGTATGTTGACAGAGAAATCATATTTTACTTTGAATAGTTGGTGGTCTATTTCAGAGGCCTTTTGATGTGGCATTTTAAAATAAAATGTAAAAAAAAAACTTTACAGTTTGCAGACATTTAACACAATAAAAATACTCGTAAATAACATTCTGGATGTTCTACATCGTGGGTGTTTTTAATTTATTTGGTTCCTACATTATTTCCTGGTGTCACATCAACTAACGTAACATGGAGTAATTCCGAAACGGAATAAAAATCACTGAACAAAAAAATTACAATGTAACCATTAAACGCTTTTGACAATTTGAATTTATTATCATCGGGATAACGAAATTATACAGCTTTATTGGAGGAGTGTGGGTACGATTTTACCGATGGATTCAATTGTACGGGTAACAAGATTTTTTCGCTCTACGTATAAAAAGGATCATTTGTGATGTGAGTGCGATTTATTTGTAATAGCTGCATAAAAAAAATGTAGATTTACAAGTCGATAACCAAAATAATTTTATAGCGACGATCATAAATCTTCCACGACAAATTGGTAATAGTATCATAAATATAGTGTGTATTAATCTTCGACTTTGTTTTGAACGCAGTTGCATAATATGAATCATCTAAGCTTAGCCAAGATTCATTTAAAAATTGAACCTATATATGTTTAGTTAGAATGCCATGTGTGTTTGTGGATGTGCGACAAAAGTAGTAAAATGTTGTATGAGCGCCAAACTGTATTTCACATCAGGTTTTCTGCGGTTGTGCCAATGGGTGAGGGCGTTACAGATACTCACTCTGTTTATTGTGTCAGGCGGGTGACACGTCTGCTGGGTTGATAGCCCTGAGGCTTAAGAACAGGACGCGAAAGGCTAGATCAGCATAAACAAATAACACACATCATCAAACATAATAAGGGAATGGAGAAAGGTCATCGTTTCAACATTATCAACATTAATAGCGTAGATTTAATAAACATGTGTAAAAAAGGAAAGAAACTAGATATTTTAGAAAACTTAGTAAAAAAAAATGTAATCAATATTAACTCCATCTATTAAGTCCCCTCTTCTTCTCCTAATGACCACGCCTACATACCCACCGGACTATAATCTTCATCCCACTCCTCCCACCGTCCTTTAGTCTCAAGTTTACTAAAGATGATGCGTTAAAATCGAAAACGTTCTAATCGTTATAAACAAAAAGTGAAAGTAAACAAAGTTATCTAACATAAAACTAAAACAAAGTTTTTTAATGGAGGAAGTATTTTTAATATAGATATCAATCACAATCACAGAAATTCTGACGAAATTAACACATTTTAAACAATAAAAACTTATCATATGTATAAAATTTTCCCCGAAACTTCACGATTAAAAATACTTTATTAGTCTTATGCCTTATTAATTAATAATATTAGTTACAAACATAATAATAAGTGATATGAAATAAAAGAGAAGGTTTTTACAGAGATTTCAATTACTAGACTTACAAATACATTAAACTAATTACTATCATCATTAACCAATAATGGAATAAATATTCACAATTAATTGGTACTTAACTGAAAAGCTATAAAAATAGATTTGTTTTCCATGGCAATCCGTTGTCATTAAAATAAATCTCGGTGAACTTTAGATTTTTGTTATAGAGAACTAATAAAAATTATAAATATAAAATGCATCAATATGTTGAACACGAGCGATGACAATTTTAGATCCAAAATTATTTGTTAAGCTCGATTTTCTAAAACACCCACACAGCCGGAGTATTCTGTCAGCCCTCGTGAGTCAGGAAATCTTGAGAAGTTTAAAATAATACAACATCCATTCGTTTGAATATCATCACACATTTAACTTTATTACGTCTATTAAAAAGAGGATTTATCAGTCTAAAACACAAATCTCGAGTAGGATGTCAATTCCATCTGAGAAATAAAAATGCAAATTTGCATAATGAAAAAAGAAATCTTTTCACACTGTGAAAACACATTTTCTTCGTCCGCTCGGTAGGTTTCATGGGAAGCCGTGACTTCTTGCAATAAAAACGACAGAGACCTGATGGTACACACAAGATTTTCTCTCCAAGTGTTCTGAAACCGCCCGTTACTGAGTTAAATTAGTAACAGACAATTTCACGCTCGAGACTTCACGGACACCGTACAAACAGCAGACTAAACGAACAATCTGATGTACCTATTATGCATGCATGTGCCTAGCGAGATTCCATGCAGTGGACATAATTTAAACATATACGGGTTGCTCATAGCTAGTAGCATAAACTTTACAGGTGGATTCCTGCCTTGATATTGAGTCGAAAATGTACAAGCAACTTAATTAATTGTCAATAGTTATGAAGATACACAATATCAGAGTTTGCATTTTTTCCAATATTTCTGACTTATTTTTTGTAAAAAGTTGAACATTCATTACAGTAACTTATATCGATTATGAAAAATTCATTCGCTTTAATACAATAATAAATAATAAAAATGCTGTTAGAATTTTTTATTTTATTTGAGTTGTATTGAAGCAAATATCGATATAAGGTACTGTGATGATAGTTTTATTTTTTGCAAGAAATAAGTCACAAATATTGAAAAAATGCAAGCTTGATATTGCACGTCTCCTTAATTATTGATATTAGGTCATGGTTGCTTGAAAATTTCCGACTAATTATCAAAGAAGGAATCCACATGTAAAGTTTTTGCTACTAGCTAAGAGACATCTTGTATACGATTATATTGTTGCCCTTGTGTTTAAGTAATATCAAATGTTGTGATATTTTACATAACATTTGATATTTAATACTCGATAATCCCTATATAAAATTTTATGATATAGGGGTTTGAGTGAAAAAATTATTGATTCGAATAATAATCTCGGTATAAAAATTCAGAATTAACTACCACATAAATGAGAAAAATATGTACAGCAATTTTATTGGCGGCAATGGATGGTATACGTCAGTTGGTAAGTCTCCTTGCTCTCCACGCAATATCCCACCAAGATAATCCCAAATTCCTTAATTCAATTAACATAGGGTCCGACCCAAGTTCACTACATGTAACAGTCTGTTTCGTTTATTTAAGCCTAATACAATACTAACATTGGCACGCATACTCTGTGACGTATATAAAGGTTATCTAAATATTTAAGAACCTGACTGTTTCTCCTATTCCAGGTCCAAATAAAAAAAAACGATTTTTGATATTAAGGGGAAAGTTCGAAAAAATCTTGAGGTTTTAAGAATGTCTGGTGAAAATTTCAAGAAAAAAATAAAAAAATAACACAGTTATAGCTGATAAGAGTGACATCCCTTTGTTGATTACGCGCAGCGCCACACGCGGGTAGCTGCCAGTCGGGCTTTTTCATAATAGAAACGTTAGACCTGTTTCTATTATGTTTGTGAAGAATGCTCGATGATATGGGAATTCTAAGCAAGGTGGAGGACTTATATTATGGACCTGGAATCGATAAGTTAAAAAATTTCGCGATTTATTCATTGCTCAATTTTCAAACGCGTTTTACTCGAAACCATGTTTTAAAAATCGGTGACCAAAAGATCTCGGCAACCACTCAACCGATCAACTTAAAAATTTAAGTGGTTATTTTATATATAATTATCTAGTCTTTGTCGTGAGATTTCTTTTAAGTGATTTAGTTTTTTTGTTATCGGCATAATAAACCCGAATTATTCCCTATAAAATGCTATTTTAAATTCAAACGCCGGCCATTTTGTCAAAAATCGATATTTTCAAAAACCCTTATGTCAAAGACTAAATTATATTGCCAATTTTGATAATCTTTTTGTTTTTTTTTAATTCTAATGATAAAGTTTTTTTTATAATTGAAAGATTTAGCAGATACTTTGTTGTGCAACATTATAATTTAAAATATGTTTATGTTTACTTTGTGATACACACACACAATATGAGTTATTAAATTATGTCCTACTATAGTTTCGAGGTAATTTAATATAGTGGTAATTTAATAATTCATATTATGTGTGTGTATTACAAAGTAAAATTAAACATATTTTAAAAGTTTTTTTTTGTTTGTTATTAACTTACAACAAAGCTACAATTTACGTTCCTATCATCATTTTAAAAGTCCCTCCGACATATCCATTTTATTTACAACGACCTGAACCTATAATACACTAGCTGTTTGTACCCGGCGTTGCACGGGTTAAGGATTAAGTTAAATTTGTGGGGGGAAACAAAGGTTTGATTCGAACGGTATAGATTTGCTTACAAAATATATCAGGGGGAGGGAAAGGGTTAAAAGAGGAGAAGAAAAATGTAGCTTGTGTTATCCGTCGAGTCCTAATGAATAAGTTTCCATGGAGTCCGATCGGTCGAACGGTATAGATTTGCATTGAAAATATATCAGCGGAGGGGAAGGGTTAAAAGAATAGAAAGGAAATGTCGCCTATGTTACCCGCCGAGTCGTAAAGAATTAGTTTCCAAATTTTGAGTCCGATCGATTGAACGGTACAGATTTGCATTGAAAATATGTCAGGGGGAAGAGAAAGGATATGAAAAAAGGAAGAAAATATCGCCTATGTTACCCGCTGAGTCCTAAAGAATAAGTTTCCAAATTTTGAGTTCGGTCGGTCAAACGGTACAGATTTACATCAAAAATATGTCAGAGAAAGGGGAAGGATTATAAGAATAGGGGAAAATATCGCCTATGTTACTCATCGACTCCTAAAGAATAAGTCTCCAAATTTTGAGTAAGATCGGTCAAACGGTACAAATTTACATCGAAAATATGTCAGGGGGAAGGAAAGGGGTAAGACAATAGGGGGGAAATGTTGCCTATGTTACCCGCCGGATTCCAAAGCATAAGTATGCAAAATTTGAATCGTATCGGACAAACGGTGTGGATAGAGAACAAACAGACAGACAGACATTGAGTTTTATAGGTATAAATATAAAATCAATTCTTTATTTACATATTCATACATGATCACACTACACTGATACACTAAATATGTATGCACATTGCTAGAGCAGGCCGAAGACGCCTGTAATTGGGATAGTGGGCTGAGTTTCAAATTTTATATGTATGTATTATGCAATGTATTTTTAAATATATTTTATACTCGTTAAATAATCGTTATATAAAATATTCCAAATACTTTTATATTAATTCATTATCGATTCTGTTTGGTATTAAACAGTATAAAAAAATATTAATGTATATTATACAAGAAATGTTCTGCAATAATTCTATTTTCTCCTTTACACATACTTTGGGAACAAAATTTCACCCTCCTGGACCTCGTAATCGCTGGCAGTTTATTTTATGGAATCCGAAATTCAACATTATTTTTAAACGCAAAACGTACACAGATTATAAATAGAAGCAGAGATTGTGCGTTTAGAATGTTGGAAATTGGTAAAAGAACAACGCGTTCGGAGATGACAGGAAAATGGTTCGCAAAAGCGAGCTTCAAAAGATTTACATTTTCTTCACAGCTAACAAAAGCTATTAAAGCACACTGAAGTGAAATTCAGAAACTCAAACAGTCAAACAGCAATCGATTGAAGTCAAATTGTGTAAGACAATACCTACATATATACAATAAACATCAAGGACAGCATGTCTCGCACTGAAGAATGTAGTCTGGATGCGCAATTCGCCCATGAAAACTAGCTGGGGACAGTCTAGATGTAATCGCCGATTGTTGTATTTTGTTAAGCGTTTCCTTATTTTAATTTCATTCCTTGCTAATTTTATATGGTGATACGGATATTTTTGATCTTTGTGATGTACTCAATTATATTTAATACTTAAAATAAGTATTTTAGCTATATTATACGAGAGGTATAAAACCCAAAGCAGCAATATAAAAAAATTAATACTGTTGTATTTTGCTATAACTTTGTGGTTATTCATTATGAATATAAATAAACTAATTAACTTTGTTTACACCACTAAAATTTATTTGGTAAAACCAACCGGTTTCGGAAACGACGTTCCTTCGTCGGGGTATATTTAATACTAATTGAACTTTACAAAATTATAAACAATCATACTTCAGTGTTAAGTGTCCAAATGGGGGTAAATAGTGGGGGGTGCGAAAGAAACAGGTGATAGGGTGAAAATCAAAGATCAAAATCAAAAATCAAAGCAGATAAGGGAAATACTGTTATTATAATGAACAAAAACGATTACCATAAAAAAGTGAAAGACTTCATAGATAGTGATAATTTTATAATCTTATCTAAGGACCCCACAAACAAATTTTATAGTTCTAAAAAGCAAATAAACTAAACTATCACAAATTATTTATTCAATGCGAGTATCAACACATAAAAGTAATTTTTTACGTGTGAATAAACAATCAAACAATTTATTTTCTTTCTCAGAAGATGTCAATACAATTTTATCGAAATATTTTTTCTTATTGAACAATTGGAAAATAAAGTGTCTTGTCAAATTTTTTGACAATTGTGGGGGAAACACCATATCTGTGGGGGGAAATAATGCAAGCTGAATGTAGTCGCGTTGACCTAGAAATTCCAGACAGATTAAGTTGTGTAAATTTAATAACGAAAAAGCGCAGACACCACCGTTCGGTATTTTTTCGGATATTCTGCTTTATAATAAAATTTAGTCCCGGTTTGGAATAAAGATTTAAAATGACACTAAATTTTAAACTAAAATAATAAAATGTATAACAAAATTCCATACTTCTTCTTACTCTGTTTTTTTACTAGTTTTATTCTTCTTACTCTGTTTGTTTTAATAGATATATTCTTCTTACTGTTTGTTTTACTAGATTTATACTACTTCATACTTTGTTTTTTACTAGATTTATATTCTTTCTACATATACTACACACTTTGTTTCACGAACATTATATATACATTTTTTTTTCTTCCGCCCATCAAAATATTAATTATATAACTTCAACAAACTTGTCCTACATTAGTGTTGACAAATTATAACAAATAACACGTATACAATTAGCTACTCTAGCACAGGCTACGCCTAGTTGAGTAGTAGTAATCCATAAAACATAATTAAAATGTGTATTTAGATAATATTGTAAATAAAATGATATACATTATTATGATCCGCATACTCATGTATTAAATAAACTGTACAAGGATTTTATGAATAAATAAATAAATAAAATATGACTAGGATGTCACGTTGAAGTAGGTACCTGTTATGTGTATTCTTTTTTATGTGTGTGCAGTTTGCACTATCTCATAAATGCTGGGTAAGGTTATGAAGCCATCAACGCTGATCGAGGATTAGTCGGAGTACCATTGCCATATATAACGTTTATCGTTGGCTTCCCTTACTTTCCTGATTGCCAGTACGGGGGAGAAAACTTCCCCTTTTCCCAGCCATGCGCGACCATACCATTATATAGTAATAGAACCATTGGATAATGGAAACGTAAAATAGTACCATCGTGTTACAACACTTTTAAGGTGAGGACGAATAAAAGTTTAAAAATGTTAAAAATACATGATATATTAAATTACAACTAGAACACGACATGTATTGACAATGCTAGCCATAAGATAATCTTATTTTATAGCGCACGTTTTTTTTTTTTGAGTTTTATCGCCCATCTCCCTGAGCTTCGTCCGTCTTGCGTCGTGAACATCTCTATTTCTGGTTTTCATGGTACAGACGTTTAAACAAACTTTACCACCCTTATTATCATACGTTAATTTTCATACATTTTAACAAACTTTGACAATCTTCTTGTTTTAGATTTCTGGGGTATTCTGTCAGATTTCTATGACAATTCTGGCCGATGTGTTTCACGTCAGCCCTGATGAAGGACCCTGCAGTGGGATTCGTAAAATCGGCCAAAAAGATCGTAAAAACATGGCAGAGTAGCCAGAAAACTCAAGACAGAATATTCTGAACGGCCGTATAAACTTAAGAAAATTTATAAACTTTGCCAATCTTACTCTAAGCTGCTTTTTGTACATTTTGTAGGTACATTAAACAGTACGAAAAATTTGTCAATCTTATTTTCAGGATACAGTCCGATTTACAAACATGGCCAATTTCATGTCCACGCTATACTTAGTTTTCACAAAGTTCGCCAAACGCATATTACATTTTCGTGGAATGCTACATTTTGATCAATTTTGCCTACTTAATCATCGTGGTAGAGAATATATATTGTCAAATTTCGCCAATCTTACTTGCAAGTTTTTAAACAAACCGACTGCATCATTTTCACGGAACAGAATGCTCAGGCACGTCAGTCATTTATAGCCATTTTCAAGGCTTAACCTAATTTTACAAACCAATAGAGATTTACATCGACATTCGAACGTACCAAACGCTTTAAGCTATGTTGCAATACATAAGTCATTTTCATTTTTATGGTACACTTTGCCAGCGAGAAAACGCCTAGGCCAAGTTTGAAAATAGTAAGGAATGGATAAATTACTGCATTAGCCCGAAAATAGCGCGACCCTTAAAATTTTAGATAATTTTTTATGAGACAAAAATATAGCGTAATGTAACTAGACAAACTTCCGGCGGTCCTCTGTTTCTTATTTTTTTTAAATACTGATATAAAATTTCAATGGTCGCGTTATATTCGGGCAAATACAACAAAAATATGGTTCTTCGGCAGCGGAGGCCTAATAGTGACGTGGAATATGACAATAGTGAAGCGAAGCGCGGTGAAGTCGTAGTTACAGATAAGGATTAGTATTGCTTATTAAGTCAGTGTTACGGAGCGATTTTAATGGCCAGTCACTCGGATGGGCAGTTACCTTTTAGTAGTCGATAAGCGGCGGCGGAGCGGTCGTTTGTTTGTTAAGCTGAAAACACGGACGTACACTAGAAAAGCTATTTAATAAACATATATATATATATTATGTTTTTAGGAATATTAATGATTTTTCTCTGTACATACGAGCACATATAAAATAGTAAATTATTTTATGTGCATGGCGTCGAAGAACATAAAATAAATTATAACAAAAAAAACAGCATGGGTATAAGAAAACTTGAGCTCTACAAATATGTATTGTGTGTTATATATATTACATATTTTTTTAACAGAAACTAATCAGATTGAATCCCAACGTGAAATCTATTCGTATAATTTTAAAATATTGTTCGCCTTGTAAGCGCGGTTCCTCGCGGGTTGGCGCTTCTTCAAAGCGGCGGCGTAATAACGTGCACAGCGCATGGCGCATACGTGGCGTATTGCAATAGTGAAGTGCAGCGCGTAGGTACGCAGAGCGCATTCCGCGCGGCCCGCCTCGGTATGCTCTAAATCTGCAGCGGGTAAACAATACCACTCCCGGGCGGACCGAATCTCTTGAGAATTTTCATCTAAAATGCCGCTCCGATCCTGTCTGAATAGTCAATATTGTGCCATTTTTTTAGTCGCTGTACATTTCAATTTGTTTATGTATATCCAGACAACGGAATCCATGCTTTTCATTAACTAGTGTGCTCTCACTTCGTACATATAAAATAATAATGCTGAAACCAAATTAATAATCAATTGAAAAGACATGCAGACAAATCAAATCCACGATCAAATATTTGGCAGCTACCGGGATCCGATCCACGGATCTCCTATATTTTTGATTGGAATTTTTTAGCTATATCCTTTTTTTAAATTAAATTCTTATCGACATCTAATAAGTATCTCATTAGTGACATCTGTGGTTAATTAAAGGGAACGAAAAAGATTTGGATGCCGGTCGCGCTAATGATTATTACGATACATATATGAAAACAGGTTGTAAAATTTAAAAATATACAACTTCCAAAAATTTGATGGATGTACTATTCTATCATGGGTGGAAATGGTGAACGTTACATCATGCAAATCATCACTCACGTGATCACTCAAGCCAATACGTAGGTCAAGTACGATAGGTCGTATGCCCTATGAACATCCATACCTACTTCCTCATAAAAAATATCTCTGTGAGACATCTATAATATATCTTGATTAATAACGTCCCTGTGACAAAAATCCAGTAGATACTGTGTTCTGAAAAATTTGGACAAACTCAAAATATTCCGAACAAAGTTAATGCATTTCACCCAATTTAGTGATCATCACGAATAATCTCTACAACGTTGTCTTCATATTTCACGATGGAAATAACATAGCGCGTTGAAAATAGTCATGCTTACCTAAGGATTTCAGTTGGAATAAGCTTTTATAAAAATAAACGAACTAAAATATTGATAATAAATTTAAAACCGAATATTTTTTCGATAGCTAAAACTTTTCTGTACATCTGATTGATTCATTTAATTTATCTCAAACATCACAGAATATGTTTTAAAACAGCAATAAATTAAAAGTGTTGTCATTAAAAATAAATTCCGTACATCATAAAGTGACCCAGTTAGCATTGGAATAAAAAGAATTCATTTCAATTGATAAAAAATTCAACGTCGTCCTCCATTTATTTTGCACGTCAAGCTGGTCGCAATATTGTGTACATAAAACGTAATCGATGGCCACACACTGCCGCACGCCGCCAGCGCCGGCCGGGACCCGCGCTGATTGCGGGCCGAGCGGAAAATCGTTGACGCCGGGAAATGGAAACTCCGTCCGGGCGGCGGGAGCAGAATGCCGCGGAGAGGAATGCCGGACGTGAACAACTTTGGTAAATCTAACGAAAGGTTACGACGAAGAATGTTCTGTAAGAATGGAAAATAAACACAGTGTACCGAAGAAATTACCGTGTCAATTCGTGCGAAGCGACAAGAGCGTTTTTTTTACTCCCTTTAACTCGTGGCGTCTGTCTGTTTCTTTGACGCAAATTTTTTTGGATCGATTTTTAACCCTTTTCCCGTGATCCAATCGGGCTGAAACTTTGCAAGCAGACTCGTGGCGACGATCAAAAAGATCTATCAAATTTTCGTTTAAAAAAATTAATAATTATAGTATAATTTTGGATTTTTCAAATTTTTAATGGTTTTTTCATACAACTGAGTAAGACTGCGACGCGTCTGGTAGACACGGAACCTGATTATAGTATAATTTTGAATTTATGGAAATTTTTTATTACTCTCTTTCGTAGTGTCGCCCGACCGAAGCCCAACGCGTAAGTTAAGCGCCAAACCAGTTTCCACTAGTAAATGAGAAAGGGATATAATAATACTTGGTTTTTATGGGTTAGTTTTTTTGCACATTTTTGACGTAGAGTCCGCATTTCATATTGTATTGAAGTCTTCCGAACATTCTGGAAGAATTAATAAGACGATGTTGTGATCATGTTGATGGTCATAACTGACGCTAAACTACGTCAAAATACTAGAGAGATCTATGGAAGATGGAAATAGACAAATCATGTGGTGCGGCATCTGAAGCTCGGAGGGATGATTTCGTGGCACGACGTTCTGACTCCCCATCAATTGTCAGCTGCCAATTTAATGGATTAAACAAGTGTTTGAGAGAAAGACAAAAACACGAATCTCTTTTGCATCGATTAGTGGCAGAACGTGACGCGAAAAAGACATTGGACTAAGCTTAGGAAAGCTCCACCAACCACTTCCAAAGCTCGAATGTGTAAAACAAATAATGCTTTGCATTTGGTGGGATTCCGAGGTTATTGTTTATTACGAGCTTCTATACCCTTAACCAAACAATTACGACTGATCGGTATTGTGAACAATTGAAAAAACTAATTACTGCACTTAAAAAATAGACCTCATTTGACATGTAGAAAGGGAGTGGTTTTACACCGAGACAACGCACGTCCGCATGTGGCGATGGTGTAAGCTCGAGAAATTGTATTGAGATATTCACCAGATTGGAGACAGTTATAACAATGGAAACTTGGAAATTATATTATTGATTATAAAAATAAACAAAAAAAAATCATTTCTCATAAAAAAAACGTTAGAACTTTTACATCAAACAAATATTTATATTCCGAGGCAAAATTTCAATTGGATTTAAATGCTAAACGCTCGAATTTTTGATAACGGCTTTCTACCTAACCGTAATTTTATATCCCTCGACTGATAATCTCCAGTCAAAACATTTCGATTCTGGATAATTAAAAATATGATGTCTTCGATTGGATTGTGACACAAGATGTGCTAACTGTTTTTTAGGCGATATCATATTCGATACAACGGATATAATTCAAATGAATGTCCATATTTACAACAACAATGTGACGTATGGTCAAGTGATTATAATTGACAATGAACGCAGAATAAATATGCTGCTCCATTGTAATGTGTAAAAAATGCGTTCGATGTATGTAAATATATAAGAATTTAGAATACGTGATACACGGACCATAATAGATGATACACAGAACTTGGAGCACAGTTTTTTCTGGCTGAGTAATTGGTGGTGAAAGGTTCACTGGTTGAGGGTCTAATTGGCACTGTGGGTAGGGATCTGTGTGCATCTGGCTACATTGCCCTACATCACACGTAGCCTGAATACAACCTAGACAAAGTACATCGAGCCTATATTAATTTTTAATGCCCACACCATTTTCAATTATAACAAATTCACTGTCGCAATATTTTGAAGTAAATTAATTTTAGTATTAGGTACGTATTATTATTTTATTACTAGCTGATTGTACCCGGCGTTGCACGGGTTAAGGATTAAGTTGAAAATAAATGGGAATATGTATGGGAATATGTATGCAAAATTTAGGTCCAGTCGGTGAAGCCATGTAGATTTGTACAGATAATATATATGGGGGAGAGGATGGGTTAGAGGGGGGAGGGGAAATGCTGCCTATATTACTTACTCGACTGATCCTAAAGAACAAGTTTGCAAATTTTGAGCCCGATCGGTCGAACGGTACAGTTTGCATTGAAAATATATGAGGGGGAGGGGAAGGGGTAAAAAGAGAGGAGGGAAATGTTGCCAATGTTGTCCGCCGGGTCATAAAGAATAAGTTTGCAAATTTTGAGTCCGATCGGTCGAACGGTACAGATTCGCATTGAAAATATATCAGGTGGAAGGGAAGGAGTAAAAGGGGAGGGAGGAAATATCATCTATGTTATGCAAAATTTTAGTCGAATCGGACAAACAGTGTAGATTTGTGTAGAGAACTGACAGACAGACAGATATTGAGTTTTATAGGTATAGATAGATAATTTTGATGCCAACTACTTACTGTGTTTCTACAATATATTCACTTTATTTTAGAATCATAGAAGTATATTGTTTTGTGTTTAATATTGTAATGAGATAACGATAAGCTCGGAAGTGCACTTTCTCATTGGTTCAAAGTTCAAATGCTTTATTTAAGCAAAGACAACCGAATGTAATAAAAAATTTGAATTCGAAAAATGTTGTAGGTTTCTAAATATTTATCAATATTGAAAGGTACTGGCCCCTATTTTTCAAATAATTTGTGCGAATTCGAACGCAACGTTTTGTCAAAATTTCACAGTAATAAGTTGAAGAGCTTTAGGAGATTTAAGATTTTGGACAATCGAACATTTACATTTTTATTTAAATAAATAAATTGTAGGTATATAAAAACAAAGTAGGTAAAACATCCTCGTATTCGAATGCAACGTTGTGCCAAAGCAATCGGTGAAGAACTTTCAGAGATAATCGATTTCATACAAACGAACATTAAATTTTTTATTTATATAGATTATGTGGAAGATGAGCTTATTTATGTATAAATGAGATAATTTTGTGTACATAACACAAGAGAAGATAAATAAATGACAATTTGTTAAACAAAAAAAAAATTGTCCACACGTTTGTTTAAGTCATTGAAGATGGAATTTGTTGTGCCGCTGCCTTTTTCTTAAAAATGGCGGACCAGATGTCAATCCTCGCTGGGAAAAAATATGCACACGATCTCTGTGACAGCGGGAGATAATCAACACTTGTGCGGTCCTCAACATGCAAAACAATAAACATTTGACATAAACTTTCTAGAATCATTAAAATTTAGGTGCATGCATACAGAGTATCTTTTTAGAAAGTCACCTACACAATCAATGTCTCTGAAAACTGCTGCGTAAGTATAGAGTAGATTGAAAATAATGTGTATAGATAATAATCTAAGAATACGTATTAGATTTTATTTCATTTAAGAAGGTTATAATTGCGTGATTATATTAGGTATGTTTATACGTGATTACAATACGTTATATTAGGTATGTTCTTTGGTATCTATTAAATTGTTTTCTTTTCAAGATAAAATTGACCCCCAAAAAAATTTACGTATTTTCCCAGTGGAAATGAAATTAATGGACATTTGTTAATAATACCTATACCATAAAACACGAAACGTGAGTATTAAATTTAAACATGTACAGCACAAATAATGTTAACTGCAAGGGAAATTGTAGAAAATATTCTGAGTTAATAAATTTATTTATATATAAATAAAAAGCGTCCATTTCTATATTTGAAGGCGTCTCTATAAAAAGGGTCTATATGCAAAAACAAAATTTTACACGAGAGAAAAAACAGTTTGTGAAATAAATAACCAGAATCTCCTATTTTTTCATTTTCTAAAATACACTTGCCTTTTATTTATGTTTTCTTTATTTTTCATGTTACTAAGCAATCCCAGTGACATCTTGGAACTGTCGGCATCCGTCATATTTGTTACTACCAGATGAATATAGAGGAATACAGACTCTTTTTCCACGTTAGCTTTGTAACTTTTGAGGTCGAATTTCGGCATGATTGAATTGAAATCATGGAAAATAAATACCGCACATATATAGATCATTTTAAAATAATAAAATCACTTTGTGACAAGATGTACTATATAGACTCTTTTTTTGGGACGCCTTTATTTATTATAAATATTCTGAAATATAATAGGCAAAACAATATATAGAGTTTGGTATACGAAATATATCAATATTCTAAGCTTTATTCAAAATAAATAGAATTTGTGCCGTTAAATACAGGACGAAAATGGTAGACTTTCGGTACGATTGATGATTAAACCTCTGACCATTCGGTCGATTTAATAATTTCTGCACACTTCTGTATATTCGATACATCGTTTTAATATGTAATGTTTCTCAAATAATAATAATGTTTATTATTATCACTGGAGATTTTCGCAATTTTTATGTCTATAAAATAATATAATTAAACATTGCAATTTTCATTCAGCATTTCAATCATTTCCTGACCTCCTAATTAGTTGTTGGTTAGGTTAATAATTAAATGAATAAAAAAAGATGTTCATTCACATTCATTTTGACTTAATGAATGAAATCATAATCAAAAGAGATTCCCGGGGCTGTATCAATATCGTGTGTATATTTTATCGAATATTTTAGTTAGAATTTATGGAAATTCTATGACAAGGATAACGCGTCGTAGTAAACAAAATTATGGCACTTAAACATCACATAAACACATTCGGAAAACTTATAAACAGAATTGATACTACAAATCCGTTAAGTTTATATAAAAATAAATCGCGTGGGTAATAATGTTTGACAAGCACTTGCCTAATTACTTACACGAAATGACAAGCAAGACACACAATTTTTTATTTTATTCAATTGGCTAAAATTCTTCAACAGCTATATCAGGCAGAAGTCTGACAGATGTTGGATAATATTAAGCTTAACATAGCCTGGGTTTACGCAGGGATGTGCAAATTTTTAATATTTTAATCTGCCAAAACAGAAAAAATGCACACGGCTTTAAACAATAGAGGAGAGACATCGTGTTTATATTAATTGACAAAATTATCACGCACGCGCGCGCAATGAAGATGTTTTCCGTTTTTTTTTAAATTATAAAAACGGACGCACAATGAATAGGAAACGTTATTTATTCCTGCGTTTATACTGACAGTGTTACTAAGGCGGCACATTTACTGCAAATGCACATGCGTTTTTTATTACGGAAATAAGGGTTTTTATTATTCATTTATATCAGAATGTATATTGCTACGCTATATTTTTTTGGGTGATAACTTAGAAAGACTCTCTGTTTTTATATAAAGTAATAAAGTGAACAATATATGTGAAATATATGTAAATGGGGAAGACGAAATAAACTTTTGTTTAATGTTTCCAAGTGTTCGGTTACATCCTTCACCAGGGCCCAAAAAACTCTATTTTTTCGCTACAAAATGAACGACCAAAATCTGACAAGAACATCGAATGTTAAAGATCTAGGTGTTAGATTTGTAAGCAGCCTGACATTTCACAATCACATAGAGACGATCAGTGGTAATGCTCTGAGAATGTTAGGATTTGTTCTGCGTACTGCCAGGGTTTTCGAGAATACCCGCGTACTGAGAACTCTTTACAACTCCTTGGTGCGGAGTAGACTCGAGAGTGGCTCGATGATCTGGGGGCCACATGAGAGCAAGTACTCTCTTATGGTGGAGAAAGTCCAAAAGAAGTTTCTGAGATATCTCTACATGAGAGAGTACGGGCATTATCCTTGGCTTTACCCAACCGAGTTTCTCCAGGGTATGCTTGGCTACAATAGTTTAGAGACTAGAAGGAATGTGTATTTGATTACACATTTTTATCGATTGTTGCGCGGTATGATCGACAATACTGAAATTATGCAGAGCATTGGTTTGTATGTTCCTGATAATTACCTTAGACATCGTCAGCATAGATTGTTTCACATTCCAATATACAGGACCAACCTGCCGATGGTTATGCCTGTTGGAAAAGCTACAGCTATGCTGAACAAGATCGCTTTGGATATTGATATATTCCATGTGTCTGAGGGGGTTTTCCGAAGCAGGATTCTCCTACACCTTTGACCAGATTGTACAGGTCACTTTTAATTGTTTAATAATAAATTAGTATTTTAATACACAATATGTATATGTGTGTGTATGTATGTATGTATATGTATATGTGTATGTATGTATACATATGTGTTTATGTATGTGTGTATATGGGTGTGTATGTATATGTGTATATGTATATTTTTAGATGTAAGTTAATAATATGTATGCATTGAACATAATGTTTGTAATGTACATATTATGTAATAAATAAATATTGAAATTGAAAAACATTATTTACAATAATTAAGAAAATATAAGCATTAATCGACAGACTGCGGCCAAAAAATTAATTTTTAGCGTCTTGGACGAGGTCAATTGATATGTACGCAGAATATGTTTTCTTATGAGTTTAAAGTTAGCTATAATTAATAAACCGTAACTAAATAATTAAGAAATGTTCAATATTAATAAAGTTAAATTTTTTAAATTTGCAAGAAATTTTGACTTTTTTTTCAAATAAAGAGATGATTTTAAACAATATATTGTATTTACTCCTGCACTTTGAGACTTCAAGCGTTATTTAAAAGCTAGGTTATTTTATTAAAAACACGTTTATTAATATGTAAAAATAAAATTTCTAAAATATTTTAAATATGTCAAGAAACGACGCAATTTTAAAATGAGATTCCGAACGTCTCTTCGCGGCCGATTTTCTTTTTCATAAAAAATCACTATCAAACGTGTTTTTATGCCAAATTCGACATGAGTTAGACGTATTATTATATTATACATATCTCCCATATAAGGTTTAATATTAATTTGTTGAACGGTTTCAAGCATTCAATGCAATTGTACATCAACAATATACATCTACCAGTCGACTTTATCGTATTTTTTCCGTGTTATAATTTAGTTAATTTAATTACGTACTTTTTCTAAACTAGACACAATGGACCATTCATTTCCCCTATCTACTTATTTATGTTTTATCTTCTTTTATGATCTTTTGTCTCAAACGTTGCATGATATTTGCGAAGTCGGAGCCCTACGGAAATAGACGTAACACAGCCATTTGTTTTTTTTTTTCAAAAAAAATAAATAAACATCTCTATGTACAAAATTGCCCAATAGGTATCTACATAAATTTTCCTTTATCAGCGTGGTTTAATCCCTTATGATGACAACACGTTAATTTTTTTTAATTACACCCTGCTTGTATTATGGTATTGAACGTACGTCGTACATCCCTAGTGTGTGCTGAAGTACCTACTCGCACTAGTACCGACACATTGCGGACAAGGTACATGTGGGCACTTGGGTGGGAGAGTTTCCGTAGCACGTGATTGAGTGCTGTGTATATAGGTTCCTACCTGAAAATGTAAGAATATACTATACTATTATACTCCAGGCGTGATTAATTACACGGACCCTAGCATCGGCGACCGTTCTAAAAATGATGATGTATTTTTTTTGCGATGAAAGATGTATTAGCGCTTTCGTCAATTTATTGTTCGTTATATCATTTATCGTTATATTTATTGCCTACTCTGAAAATACCCAATAATACAGAGGTATTTAGGTGGGAAATCACAAGACGTATTTAATACGAATGACCTTTTTTTCCGCGCAAACTTGCAGTACCTGAAGTTAGCGGCAACTGAGAGCAGAAAGAACAAATCATTTTTGTACAAAGCATTGTATGCTTGGGTAGTAATATACTGTCGCGGGTCGTGGCGGTGGGAGAAGAAATGAAATACTTAAAAACCGATTAAACTTTTATTTACTCGTCACAAGCTGATTTATTTAAAAAGTCACTGGAGCACTATTTCTTAATTTGCACTATTCATTACTCCACAATATTCTACACTAGCCAAGCCAAAGAATGCTAGTAGATACAGATACCCACTGACCGTGCATCTCTCTCAACATCAATGTCATTTACAAAAAGGAGATACAGAATAAAACTTGAAAACTACTACAATGTAAAGTTTCAAATATCGTTTTTATTGAATTTAGTTACAGACCGTACTTAATTTATGTACAATTTGTTATGCGCTAATTATTTTTTTGAAAATAAATTTTATTGAAAATAAAAGATATACATGTTACAGTATAATTATATATTACTTTTTTAATACTTGTTTAAAACTGTACACAGAAAAGTTAAACTTATGTTTAGGGATAGGAGTACATGATGCATAATATCTATTGATTATGTGTGTAAGAAAAATATACATTTTTAAAGTGAATCAATGAGTATGAAGAGACATGTAAAGGTAAATAGAAGGTAAGCAATATTATAATATAAGGAATAAATGAGTAACAAAGCATGAACATATGAATATAAGTATATTACCTATTTAAATATATATATGCTCGAGAAATATATTTTTTTAAAGAAACGATAAGCAATAACGAAAATAATAATATAAAGGTAAGTATACCATCGGGGCTTATCGAATATAATGCTAAGGAAAAATGTGTAAGAGAGCAAGAATGATTAGTATAAGTAAATAAATGGAACAGTGTAGGGAATTATAAAGGTCATAAAATAAATATTAGTGAATCAAGTATACACAAATTATTTTCGGTGTACAGTTATTTTTAAAATTATAACTATTTTTGTTTTGATTATGTATTATTTTATTTGTTTTATGTATTTATTGAATTTAGTGTATTGTTCTTCAGTTCTGACATTCATTGGTAAATTATTGAAGAATTTAAAAAGTAGTTATTAATTAATTGATTAAAGTTGATTAACCTGGACATTCGGCATCAATTTTTTTGTTTTGTTTCACAATTTGTCGGGAACATTATTTCCCCGTGCTCCCAACGAGTAATCCTTCAATTGCAATGAAATACTTTTATTATTACGATTTTGGCCGCAAGGATTGGTTACAAGTATGTTGCGATGACAGTTTGAATGTTCCACGTAAGTATCACAACACAACGCTGTCATGTTAGAGGGCGTCTGACGGGTGCCTACTCAGAATCATTAATTATTTATTTCTCGTTGCATCAGAAAACAGTAATAATGCTTTCAGTATGTCAGCGGGGCGTAAGCAACAGACATGTACAGTATAGATACACATGTATATGAATGGCGCTTGGTGGATTATTCAGTAAAAATAGGAGTGCGGTAACAACACGAACCTCACGTGGTAGATTGTATCTTTAATATTATTATATCGACAGTCTAATAACAACAAGCAATTAACAGAATCCTGTTTTCCACAGATATCCAGATAATATTGTCACGATATTTTAGAAACCAAAAGAAGCTGCGCGCTGTCAAATCCTCTATTAATTTATCACTCGGTTATACGGACAAGAACACCATGGAACCATCTGGAACGCTCCGCAAGTCTTTTGTAAAATTTCGAAAGATCGAGAAAGACATTTATTTACCTACTATAACAAATAAAAGGTCGTCACGCAAAGCGGAGTCAGTCATTCGTGACGTTTAATGTGTGCGATATCCCAGCGATAAAACCGTATCGCAAACCAGTGTGGTCAGTCATTCGTGACGTTTAACCAATGTGACATTAGCAATGGAGCGCAGCGCAGTGTAACCAGCGTATATTCCAACGATAATACCTAAAGGAAGTTTCTACTGGCGGGCGAGAAGTTTTTCTACGTGCTAATATTGAACAGAATTGGCTAAAAAGTGATCAAAGCAGAAGCAAAGATAGAAACAAATAATGAGTGCGAAGTGTAATATAACTATGTGAAATATTTTGGAAACATTTAGTGACTATAAATTTAAGAACGATACTCCGATTTAACTCGTGTCTAGTAACTTTTTGCGTAATAAATGAGACTAAATTGTTTAAGCGTTTTTCTTTTGACTCTCACAGCTAAGTTTGTGGCAATATAAATATGTGTATAATGCGAGTAAAATGAAATTTCAAAATATTTAAATTATTAACAGATAATATCTGAAAACAAAGTTACGGGGGTCTTAATCTACACAAGTTTCCTTAGGTGTTTTAATTAGTGAAGTAATACTTTAGACCACAAACTTAAGTTAGATTATGTTCGTTCAACTTTGCCAAACTCGTTATTCGAAAACAGCCGCGTGCAAATCTGATATCTACATAAATGAATGTAAACCAACATAATATTTGAAGCGATGCTTGTTCAAAGAGCAAGTGTACAATAAGAAACATATTCACAGTTATATTAGAACTAGCCGTAAACCCGTGAGAAATCACGGACATAATAATTGCAGGATTTGGAAGGTGAAAATTCATGAATAGAAAATCATTTATTTTTTTAAAATTAACTTTTATTCGCTTAAAACTAAAACTATTTTCAAATCAACTTACGAACTAACTTCAATGACTTAAAACTTAAAGTATATTTACAGCAACATGACGATGTCTTTAATGACAATATTTTTGGTAAATGTTCGTTGCTGATCAACAGTGTTGTTGTAATTCCAGCAAGTTACGGAAGGACGGACGTACGTTCGAAATTAGGAGAGTTGATTGATTGATACTATATTGCATATATAATAAAATACATTCATTTAGTAAAAACTACCACAGTAATATAAACGCAAACTAAATATTACTATTAAATATGTAGTATTTTTTTATGAAGCATTTTAAGTTTTTTTACTTACAAACTATGCATAGTTTATTGAGATAAACTAAGCAAAATATATATATTTCTGTATTTCTAATATTTCTGTGTACAACAATCAAGGAAAATTATTGTGTATTTAGTGAGACTTGAGACGAAACTAACAAATATTGTCAGAAGTTTGAGATCACTTTAAATATTCCAGGTTTAGAACTAACGGGAGAATCCTTATTAATCTACTTCTGATCGATCCATCTCGTAAGGGTGCGGTGTGATGTCGCCCAGTCGCAGGATTTGTCACGTCGCTGTGGGTACAAACAAGAAACAAAACATTTTCTAAAGAACTGAGCAAACTGTGTAGGATGGCATCATCTGCCGTGGCTCCGAGAAAGGTTTAAAATTTTCAAAATTTATTTATTATTTGACTTTGAATTTCTCAAGACTAAATCCTTTGCAATTGACGAAAAAAGTCGTTTCTCATCTTGTAAAATGAGAAAACTCGAAAGGAAAATTTGTCGAAAAATACATGACAGGTTGTCAATAATCCTTTGACTAAAATACTTCTATTATCTTTAATATTTTTAAAGAAATAACAGATTTTATGTATTATTTGTAACATCAACCGTCCTGACGAAGATACCGCTATAGATAAAAGTAATAACACTTCCTATAACTCGAAATAACATTGTAAGATACAGGAGTTTGTTAGTTTTTATAAAATTAATATTTATGTCTAACCACAAAAGTACAAGTAAAAAAAAATCTTATATTTCTCAAAAATTAAACTATCTAATATATTCTAGATGCTGTCTTCACCAAACTCAAAAGAAAATAAGTCGTTTCAAAAATAAATAGGCCGAAAACTCCGTTATTTAAGGGTGCCGGACAACTGCAGCCGGTTGCACGAGGGGCCATGTTCCAGAAAGAAAACTAATAGGGGAAGATTGAAGGCTGCAGAGGAGTCGGAAGAAAACAGCTGTCCTGGCTTGGAAATATCCGAGAATGGACCGGGGATAAGAAGAGTCGAGGAGCTGCTGCAAGCTACCCAAGACAGGGATTTTTTTCTCAGAGGTTTTTCTCGGGTGATCGTGAACGTCGGGGGGATCCGACAGGACACCTGAAGAAGAAGAAGGGATAATTAAGATAAATTATAAAAAAAGTCTCTGTACTTTTTCCAAATTTAATAAATCTAATTTAATTCAACATTCAGTGTTCTTTTATGTACTTTTATGTACTATATACTCAAAAAAGGTGGATCGATGATTTGTTATCCCAATTGCCGGAAAGAGGTGGGAAAAAAAATCCCAAAAAGGAGAGGAATGAAAAAATATAGAAAGGGCCTACCTCCAGCAGTAGAGAGATAAATGAAGAAGATATTGAAATATGTATGCGATTTATTTTTGACTGGTAATACCTAAATAATGGTCCGGTTCAACTAGGTATGTCAAAACAAATTAATTTTAAAAGGTTAGTAGTAATTGACTCTTATGATCTTAATTAAATTGTCATGTCTTATTTATATGAATAAATGAGGTAGTATAAAAAATATATTTACTAGTACTATCCTACCAAGAAAAGTACAATTGTCTACAAAATAATACGAGTATGCACAGCAAAATGATTTAATATTCAGAGTTCCGGGGTGCTGCTAAATTAAGCGAATTCGCTCATTCAAAAAAGCTATTGTAAAATTTAATTATGAAAAGACTCCGGAATATTGGGCCCCATTGTTTGCTCTGATTGCATTTAAAATGAAGAGTTGTGATTCTGCAGCAATATTCAAGATATTTTTGGAGATTCCTTTATTATCGTCAAGGTAAAATGGTGCTCTCTAATTGGTCGAGATGTAGCGTAAAATATTAATATTACGAAATACAACTCGGAGGGTGAAGGTTGGTATTGAGATCAGTAAAAAGAGTTAATAATGAACTGCAGTGTTGTTCTGCCGTTCCTACGGTATTTTTAAATTTAAATTTCGTTTTACATCTTCAAGAAACAACACTTTACTATAATATAAAATAAAGAGTTGTGCGAAATTGTGAAAAATAATGCGAACATTTCTAAGACGTGGGTTTCAGAATAAACTGGCAGATACCACTAAAAAAGTATAACGTTCAAACACCTTTAAACATTTTTTTATTCTAAAATACTAATTAATATAACACTATCACCTATATTGACTGAAATAACGATTTTTTTATTCGTATCATGTGACAATGAACACGTTTTGAATCAAACATAATAAATTCTGTCCGTCCATCTGTCTGTCGGTTTGTCCGTAACTTCGTGTAACGTCCGTATTTTCGTTCGAATTCACGACTAAAAAACCCAAATTAAACGGCCGGAGATGGGGCTTAAACCCCAGCCAGCAAACCCGAAGGCAGCAACGACAGCGATGTTACCACCTCCACATATGCGTGACCTGTCAAAAATACAGTACATATATGACGTAGGAAAGATGCGAACTATTTGTACTATTAACTGCCGGCAGGGGAAATATAAATAAATCTTTTGATGAAAGTCGTTATTACTATTTCATGGGTGACGGCAATAAATAAGTAAATTCTTATTTTTTAGGAACGGGCGTGTAAAAGTATCGACATTTTTGAAGTTTTTTTTAAAATTTTATTTATCTTTTTATTTTCTTTCCATTTTGGAATACCACTAGTCCCGCAAAACGTCTTAAATGACGTTTGTCTACAGGTTCATCTTCACAATTTAAGGTCACACCGTTACTAAATATCATTCATTGTACAACTAGAAGAGATTAAAAAAAGAAACAATTTTAAGTACAAAAGTAAAAAAAAAAAGAAAATTATTAATTATGTTTTTACAGCTAATTAAGTGTCGTTTCAGTATTTATTTGGGACACAAATATTTTTTTATGCGAATTATGTATTTTCATACAAATAAAAATTATATATAAAAAATACAAAATAACGGAGAATATTTTAACTATTTTATTATAATTAAAAAAAACGGTGGGAACAAAATAACTTTTAAATGCGATAATCCATGTTGTAATTAAATATCCGAATATAATTTAAAGTGTATTCGAAAAAATATTTGTTTTAGGTAGGTAAATGGAAAGTATAAAGCTTTCATAATTTTACTAATAGCCAAACAATACCCACTATCAGTATACAATATTTTTTATTTCTAAGGGTAAAACAAAAAGGCGCGAAAATCTGTGAGACAAAGTGAATCTAAAATTAAATCCTCTCAGACGTGTAAGAATGTTGATATTTGACATTTACTATTTCCTCGTAAATGTAAATCTTTCTAAAATGTTAAAGCTCGTGTTTTCACTGCAATAATGTTAAAATTTAGGGACGCGGTGTATTTATGTAATACAGTTTTTTCGGTTGAACGAAGGATAATAAAAAGTGTCACTTTAGTTTTCCCAACACGAACACTCGGCAACAGCAATAAATTTGAATATATCCATTTGGCAAAAGGGATGACACAATACATATTATTTATTTGATACGTTAAAAATATAAACCTTTTATATATTATATGGGTGTAACAATTTAAACATTTCGTTTGTTTCAACGTGTATTTTTTATTAACTTAAAATAGTTGAATTGACTTAGAACCTCCAAATATTCGTGATTCCAACTATTCGAATATCGAATAGTTAATGATAATATATTCGAATATTTGAATATATTCATAAAAATTTTAAGAAAGGAATAATTTACTTTAAGGCCTTATCATTATTTAGATGAATTAAATGATTAAACATACAAACACCACTTATTACATCCCCCCTTCTTACCATACTAGCCCCTCCCAGCAACCACTTTCACTTTCCGCCTGCCCCTCCCCCACTCCTGACAACTCCCGCCCCTATGTAGTAGATAAAATGTCTTCTAGTCTTAAGTTAGTATATTACTGAAGATGATGCAGTAAGCATCGAAAACGTTTTAATTAATTTATTTAATTAAACTGTCATTGTGTGAAGTAAACAACGTTGTGTTCTATTCATAGTTATTTTTTGTCTATTTAACTGAAACACCGACCAGAGCGAATGTCAAAAGTGATGTAACCATCACCGTGTCTCTTGAACTGTTGTCATAGACACAATGCAATATTTACTTAGGCTTGACTTCACATAGACGCCGTGACACCTGCGAGTGATTTCGCGCGAAATTAAAAATAGGTGGATGAAAATGCAATTATTTGCGTAAAAACTTCGTTCGAATTCACGGCTTAAAAAAACAAATTAAACGGCCAGAGAATGGGGTTTGAACCCCGGGCCAGCAATCCGAACCGGCCGCTTTATGCATGTTGCTACCGCCGCCTCTCCGTGGACCGTCAAAAATATAGTATAAATATATACTTAGCGCTTAGGCTTAAAAATATACACTTAGGGCTTAGCAAAGACGCGAACTAATGTTCCGTCATTTTTGACGGGTTACAGCTAGTTAATGATATATATATATATATATACACTAAATAATAATTATAAATAGGGCTTCTAGCAAGCGCTCCGGCTAATAAATACAAGGATTATGAACAACATGTCGTTTGAGATGCCCACGCCGCGCTGAGGATTTACATTTCTACCGCATCACGCGTACAATACGAGAAAATGTGCAGCGGAAAACCGCGACGGCACGCAAATAGAGATAGCGAAAGCGGGTCGTTCATAAATCACCTGCAAACGGAATTCAGGGACTTGTTTTCCGCAATTCAGTGTATTTCTTAAATATTATATTCCCGCATTACACGAGACGGTATCTAGTCAAGAAACTATCTATTTGATCGCTGATGTAATGTAATACCGAACAAATATCTTCCTGGCATTCGAAATGTTGATGCAAGAATTGAATTTGCAACGAAATTTTGATGCCAATTTAAACGATATTAGAGAAACTAACTTTACAAATAACATATGTTCTGAATGAAATGAATTTTGCTAAGTAGTTAAAAGCATCCAGATGGATGGATATAATCCCTGATATTCGTAAAGGAATGTTTCCAAAATAACAATATCATTAATCTGCAGATTGAGGTTCGGGCATTGCCAGGTAGACCTCTTTCCATCCAAAAAAGACAATCGAATAAGTATGTGTAAGCTGTGTGTACATGGCACATTGTCACGTTGTTTTGGAGTTTACGGCTATCAACACTAACACATCGAAACAATGTGCCTCGTATGCACGGCTTACACATACTAATTCGATTGTCTTTCTTAAATGGAAAGAGACCTAGCTGCCTATTTGTTCAGGTCGATCTCAGTAAACAGTCCGATATGTGTGTTGCTTGCAAGAGGAAACCCCCGACCAAGTATTTTTTCCTGCGTATCATTCATTTTACAGTGGGTATTCTTTTTCACCTTCTTTCTATAAATTCTTCGCCATGAATATCAACAATATAATGAATATACAATTGAATACTGGAAATGAATAAAGTACTAAGTGCCAAAAATAAATGATTAGTACTATATGCCTTCGCCAATACATTAAATACTGCAATGAAGTCCTATCTGTGTTAATTTCCTAGTTAAATGGGGATGCATATCGCATAAGTATTAAGTGCCGCGTCATTTTTTTTTATAAATAAGACACTAAACGACTTGAGAATTTTATAGTTTTAGTATTAAAATTACTAACTCACGTGAAGTATCGGCGTGTAGTAGTGTTGAAAATATTAATGAAAAGGTGTGTAAAATAACACACAAAGAGCGAAAAAGGCTAGATTCGCTTTGTACTTGTATCTTAAAATGAACATTCTGACACTTGGTGCTTTATTCACTTCCAGTGTTCAATTTTTGAACGGAAAAGACATAAATATTTAAATTAATCAATTTGCTTTTATTAATTCAACTCTATTTAATTAGTCAAACGGCGCAGATCGCTCTTCACAGGGGATGGATTGTCTAAATGAAAGAAGAATATATTCATATACGTTAAACTACCCTACCATTACTCCCGAGCGGGTTGCAACAGTTCGCGTGATTTCTAAGGCTCTACCGAAAACCGCCGCGGTCATACCCTCAACCGAATATCCCGTATTTGAAAAGTATTCCCCCAGGGAATTGTTGCAAATTATATTTAATAATTTGTTCTTCAAAATTATATTACTCAACTATAACATTCGTAAACAATCCAATATTGGTTACAGCGCAAATATGCTTACCAAAGTTCACTATCCAGACACGTTATTATTTACTAAGCGAATCAGTTTACTTAAAATTACGCAAGGCGTAATACTATTAAAATGTATCAGTAGGGACAAAATTATTTTACGATTAATATTTACTTTTTCTTTATTACAAATATCGTAATATAATTATATTATATTTTAGATTTCAAAATTCTAGACATAAATTGTAGAATTGCCAATAATTAGCTAGGGTTAAATTTGTTAATAACTTGATGTAGGATGAATGAGCAAGTTTTCGTTGATATTAAGTATTTATTTTGTTAACAATTAACGTTGTGGTTTCATTTTTTTACAGGAACCTTATTTTTTATTCTTCCATTAAAAAACCCATTCGTCGGTTTCGAATTATCGATGATCTACAAAAACAAAGAATAAATTCCAGGATATATTGGGATATAAGTACGGATGGCAATACGCAGTAAAAAGATATTCGAATTCGTTCGTACCCGAATTTGGCAATTATCAATACCAAATACCCGGAACCGGTACCGGCAGAAAATTTCCCGTCATTTCGTGTTTTTTAAGACGCAAAAAAATACATTCATCGGGTAGATTTGGATAGAACTATAGGATATAGAACTTACTAATATGTAGATTTGAATGGAAGTTCTACATTTTGTAAAGATCTTAAGCAACATCCGGAAATATTTGATGCAATTTTTTCATTCATTGAGTTTGGAGGTCTCCTAGTTGTGATTCCATCTTTAATAGATAGTATTTCTTAGAAATTTTTCCGTTTCACCCTTAGCTTACCTACATAATATAATATAACTTTTTTAATATTTGATGCAAATACGTGGTTATTCATTTTAATCAAATTTGATAAATATAATAAACTTTAAATTAAACACAAATTCAGTTAGTTCAAACTACTATATATTTGGTAACGCCAAGCGGTTTCGGAACCACCGTTCCTTTTTAGGGCAATCTACAAAAATTGAATTGGTGTTACCACAGAATAGATTTACTCTTCTGTGGGTATTAAAAAATGTGGTTTAAACCAAGTGAATTCGTGTTTAATTTTTTTTTAAATATAGATGCGAACACGGAATACGTGTCACATCAAAATTCTTACTATCTCAAACTAATCCAAACGCTTGTGCTATGAAAACAGGACTAACTTGGTGATCTGGAGTGAGGTTCGAACCCGCGACCTTTGGATCACGAGGCGAGAGTCCTGACCACAAGACCAACAAGCTACTCATTTCAATTTGCAATCAATAATTTAAGAATTTTGTTTACATAACCTCTTGAGTTTACATATTAAGCCAGCCAGTATCAAAAATTGTGATATCCTTCGTGAGGGTAAAACTATAACTGTTTTTTCACCCTAACGAAGGAAACGTGTTTTCTGAAACCGTTTGATTAAATAAATAGACTCATGTGGTTATATAAACAAAGTACATTATAAATGTTGATTAACCTTAAATTATTTAACATATCAATAAAAAATGTCCCATATTTTGACCAAAGCGCTAAAATGTACAAGAATGACGGAGAAAATTGGTCCCAAAAACTCCAGAGAAAATTTCAAAGTTTAAATGAATAATTTCTAGACAAATATTAGCTTAAATGTCAACGCGAGGAGCCGACCGGTGTGCACCTAGATTTCTGACGTTGCTCGTAATTTTATCAGAGATAAGATTCATTGTTTATCCAACGGTTACTCTGACGTACCCACAACCGTTGGAAACAGGAGTAAAAAGTGAGTTAATATTGACTCAACAAATTTTGGGGCTCGCCGCCGAGTGGCCGTGATTAAAGTATTACGGCGAGTTTGCCAACAAAATAAAGCGAGTGATTTGAACTTCACGTTTCTTCCGCCATTTTGTCGTTTCAAAATTTATCGAGCCTTATTCAATTAACAGTGCATTTTTTAATCATTTCTTAACTGCAAGACACGAGAGAAAACAAAAAAAATGCGAACAAACGAAACATTCTGCGTGGGATTTTGTAAATATTTCTCCAAATGGATACACAACGTGCTTGTCGCTTCTTGGAAAAACTTGAAATTGCGCGCAATGAATCAGACAATTTTGTATCAGTGTTCAACCTGAGAACTGAGAACTAAACTAAATCTTCTATAGTTATTGCTTGCGCCATCCGCCTGTACACTGAATAAACTTTATATGAAAATTTACAAAATGGATCTCATTTAAATGTTCCTGATCATTCCAACATGATTTTAAATATATTTTTACCGCAGAACAATAAAAACAGATCTATGCTAATAAAGTTTACTTAGAAATATCTCTTCTACAAATTATATATAAATATATAAACACGTTTATATTTTTTTATTAATATTCGTTTCAGAGCTGAATGTTTCATCAAACTGGTGTGATTATTTCGCGGCTGAATCAATTTTTTAAAATTATTTCAACATAATATTGGCGTTTAACAGAAAATTGAAACGAGTCCAGAAAAATTCAAATAAATTTGTCTGCACGTTCTCGAGTCGGTCATCAATTATTCAAACGCTCGAATTAATAATAGTGTATACATGGATGTCCTACGTTAGCGATTAGTTCTCGGTTGAATTTAGACTATTGTGATTATTTTGAGGAAGAGGAGCATAACTTGTTTTTTTTTCAAACAGGGTATACAGCGTTATATATATATTATTAAGTTCTCTTTTGTTTCCAGTTTGTTTGTATATTTTTCATTTAGTTGTAAAAAGAACACAATTTTACATCTAGTAATTAAAACATAAATTAACATAACAATCAATAGTACTAGAATTAAGTAACTCTACAAATTACAAAAGTTTGAAATAAAAATGATAGCACTGGTAGTTAGGTATCTAAGTAAGAAAGTTATAAAAAATATTTTTATTTGATTTAGCAATTTACAAAGACGCAACAGAAAATTAAAAATATTTTATGGTGGTCATCAGCCTGATGGATAATATTTAGAACAGAATGTCACAATATGTTGCGCTGAAATTGCTATAAGTTACAAAGAAACGTAAATATCAAATATGAAAAAAAGACACCCTCATATCGTATATGTGGGGTATAAAAGCATAGGCAGCAATATCAAAAAAAATGTATGCAGTCGTCGAGGATTACTAATTTATATTGTACCGAACTCGTAATTTTATAGGAAATTCCTATAAATTTATAGGAAACATAATTTTGGAAGGTACAGATAGATACATTAAATTTAGAATATAATACATTTTAAATAAGTAATCCTCGAAGCCTTTGCTTTTATAACCTACATATAAAGAACTCATTAATAGCAAAGAAAATTTCGTAAAACCTAATTAAAATACAATTCAAATTTCATAGATCTCAATACATTTTTCAAACATGTTTTTCTCTTTTTCAATCAGTATACGTCATCTCCCCTTTAATTATAGATACACTTAATAAATACACTTTGTAAATACGTATACTTTCATTGTTTCGATTCTAAAGAATATAAATCTATGTAATGCCATCTGTCTACACTCCACATAATCCAATTATAAATATGCTCAACCATTCAAAGGCTAATCGCAAATATCCTAAATCCCAATATCAATCTTTTCCAAAATAGTAAATGATTCGGAAGATATCCGCCTATACCCCAATTCGCAAAACTCAAAGTATCTCAAAATAGCAATCAGAAGTTATCCGCACTTACCCTAATTCCCAATCAATATTCCCAAAATAGCAAGCTATTCAAGAGCTATCTGCCCAGATAGCTCTTGAAGATAGCTGATAGTCCAATTTTCAATACCAAACCGTTAAAAATAGTAACAAAAGGAAATTTTTCATACACATCTCAAATCCCAATATCAATAAAATTTATTATATTTACTAGCTGGTCGTAACTTAAAGATTAAGTTGAAAATAAATTTATGGGGGGAAACAAAGATTCAATTACTTTGCAAAGCCTCTAATTAAAAAAATGTTTCCATTTAATCAAGGCTGGATCGGATAGGATGTCTAGGGAAGAAATGTAGCCTATTTTTTCCATTGGGAATATGTATGCAAAATTTCGGTCCAATAGGTCAAGCGGTGTAGTTGGTACAGAAAATATATCTGGGGGAGGGGATGCGATATATGTCGCCTATATTACCCATCTTGTCCTAAAAAATAAGTTTGCGAATTTTGAGTGAGATCGGTCGAACGGAACAGATTTTCATTGAAAATATATCAGGTGGAGTGGTAAATGGTAAAAGGGGAGGAGGGAAATGTCCCTTATGTTACCCGCCGGGTCCTAAAGAATAAGTTTCCAAATTTTCACTCCGATCGGTCGAACAGTACAGATTTGCATTGAAAATATATCAGGGGTTGAGAGGGGGTAAAAGGGGAGGTGGGAAATGTCGCCTATGTTACCCGCCGGGCCCTAAAGAATAAATTTCCAAATTTTGAGTCCGATCGGTCGATCGGTATAGATTTGCACTGAAAATATATCATGAGGAGGGGGAAGGGTAAGGAGAGGGGGGGAGAATTTCGCTTATGTTACCCGCCGGGTCCTTAAGCATAACTATGCATAATTTGATCGGGATCGGACAAACGATGTAGATTTGTAACGAGAACAGACAGACTGACAGGCAGAAAGACATTGAGTTTTATAGGTATAGATTTGTAGATGTATGTTCTTATTGTGTTTAATATTGTAATGCAATATGAATGGTTATTGTAAACCTCGGAACAATGTTGTTTAAAACGATAAGGTCGGAAGTATCAAAATTGAAAATTAATCATAGACAGTAAACACAAATGTTCTTTATTTTAAAATATCGCGATATGATAGGCTACACTTTCTCATTGGTTCAAACGTTTTATTTAAGTAAAGACAACTGAATGTAATCAAAAAATTTAATTTGAAAAATGTTTTACCGTAATTTGGGGTTAATAGAGACACGTTTCATCTTTCAACATTCATTAACTTTACAAAAGTTGAGACAAGTGTTATTTTTTGTTGTTATAAGTGTCTCTATTATCCCTCTACTAATTTATTACAGAACTACGACTCTGCATTTCAAATATCACGAGATAATAAGATTTTTGGTCAGTTTCTCTTTTTACTAGAAAGTGGGGACAATAGAGACCTGGACAGGGTCAATAGACACCTAAACGTAGAATAGATACCGCGGACATGAAAAAGGAAGGTAAATACTTTTTCTTAAATATTTTTTGAATAAAACTAAAGTGTTATTGAAAAGGAATGTCCTTTTATTAGAAAAATACAAGAACAATAACAATAAATGTAAATTAAAAGGCAAAAATATACACAAAAAAATTAGTGTTTAATATATATTTTATTACTTCTTGGATTTGGTTTGTAGATACGTGGCATTTTAAATTAATGGTTCTAAAAATATTAAGAAAGCAAGTTTTACGTAGATAATGAAAAAAAAAACTTTTATTGTAAATATTTAAAAGTGGTTTTTGTTGTCTCTATTTACAAACAGATTGTCTCTATTGGCCCTGATGACGTCTCAATTAACTTCGTATAGGGTCTCTATTCACCCCAATGGGGTCTCCATTAACCTCGATTTTTTTCAAAACGAGTCTTTTGATTTAATTCATCTAGATTTACAAATATAAACAAAAACTGGAAACAAATATGTTCAAGAGGTAGAGAAACGTTTCAGTTTCTTGCAAAAATACAAAAGAATAATATTTACTCACCTTTTCCAAGGTTTTTAGTAAAGTTTCTGACACCCGTACATACTTTTTTTTATCAGATGTTTCTAAAAATGTTTGAAAGATATTTGTCAAGGTTACAATTGTCATGTACAAGTTTGTATTACCACATAACAAAACCTTTTTGCCAAATTTCATTTAATGCCTGTATATGCACACCAATTTTTTCCCTCTTTTTTGTCTCTATTCACCACACTGTCTCTATTGACCCCAAATTACGGTATATACCTGTTTAAATATTAAAAGGGTAGGTACCGGCGCCATTTTTTTTTTCAAATAATTTGTGCGAATTCGAATGCAAGGTTGTGTCAAAAAGAACAAGAAAGAAGAAGATTTAAGATTTTGGAGAATCGAACATTTACATTTTTATTTATATAAATAAATAGTAGGCATACAAAAACATCCTCGTATTCGAATTCAACGTTGTCAAAATTACAAAGTAATCGGTGAGGAACTTTAAGATATTATCGATTTTTTACAAACGAACATTTACATTTTTATTTATGTAGATTATAAATGGGATTTTTCATTTTTATAACATTAATTTATTTATTTTAAAAACTCAACGAAAATACGAAAGCGTAATAATTCGTGTGATGCGATAACCACACGCTTTCATGCGACAATATTGCAAGCTTGAGAGACGTTGAAACAACAATGTTCTACATTACTATTCTTGGAAAAACAAACCGCTGTTGAGTAGCGGGAAAACGCATAATCACATACAACCTATTTCTGTCTCAAAAGTTAAATAAAACGACATGGCAATAGAAAATACATTTAGAGATCCTAACTCTCTGTTTCCAACTCCAGAGACGCAAATCTATGAATAGAGCAACGTTATATTTCCGAAACCATCTATATGTCTTACAATATATGTTTTTACGTTTTATCGTTCTCCAAAATTGTTTAGTTCAAAAACACGTTTCAGAATCAGAATGAAAGCTGTAATATAATGTAATCTTGTGTCCGAAAAATCTTTTAACTACTTATAGTCATACTTATAGATAAAACCGTGTTCATAATAAGCTTTTACAAATGTATTCTTGAGTAAAATCAGTGGTAGGGCGGCAGTAAAAATATATTACAAAATATGTGAAAACAAAATATCATAAAATATGTCACTAAAAACTTCAGCAATTCGTTTGTTCATTGTGTGGAAATTGTTGGAATTCACATAATATGTGAATTTCTTCAAAGGAATTTAACCGGCACAGAATTAAATGTAATTGAAAATTGTTTAACAAAATTTACTAAAAAAAAATCAAAATATTTCGAGTTTGTCCAAATTTTTCAGAACACAGTACTGGATTTTTGTCACGGGGACATCATTAATCAATATATATTATAGACGTCTCACAGAGACACAATTACATTTTTTATAGGAAAGTACGTATGGAGGTTTTTGGGTGTTCTTAGGGCTTACGACCTATCATACGGCTGGCTTAAGTGATGTTGTAAAATTTTAATATATACAACTTCCAAAAATTTGATAGGCATGGTATTCTATCATGGGTGGAAATGGTGAATATTACATTGTGTAAAGTGATCACTTAAGCCAGCCGAACAATAGGTCGTAAGCCCTATGAACACCCAAAGACTTACATTCCTACTTTCCCGTAAAAAATATATTTGCGTCTCCGTGAGACATCTATACCATATATTGAAGAAAAATCAATATTACAATGTCAGGGCGGGATCTATTTAATCTTTTTAAGTAGTGGATTGTAATCTGTCTACCTAGATGTGGTCACTGAAACTAGCATCCTTGAATGATTGTGTAATACAAAAGTAAGTTCCCCAAAAATACAACTTGTTCATATGGTGCCCGCACATATGATTTTATTATTATTTTACAACATTTTTATATTTTTAGAGGTTCCACTAACCATAGCAGGTTATCAGCGATTATTAGGTCTATTCTTAATTTGCACTATCTTAATAATTTGGTCTGACCGCTATAATATAGCGTTGTGGACTCCGTCTATTTTGACTCGATGACATTTTAAGGATGTCTTAAGATTTCTCATAAAAACTTTATCCATACATAAAAAAATATGTCCTGTCTATTCTGTCTAAGGATATCCTTTTTATTATTTATTTACGGGAAACTAATAGTACCTACATACGAAAATCAGATTACACATAAATATTAAATAGTATGGAGACCATCTTACAAGTTTCCACAGAATTAACATTAACATATAGCAACAACAACTTAAGTTATACAAAAAAATAAAAAGTTAAAGGTTTAAGTTAAGAACAAACCATGAAAGTCAAAGAATTAAAGGTAAAAGGGGAATCAGGAATTGAGAGGAAATGACAGATCTACTTAGTAAAAAGGGGAAGAGATAAGAAGAAAAAGAAAAGCAAAAGATATAAAGCATAAATATATCTGATCAATACATCTGCATTTACATATCCGAGGACTGGACAAAGGAAAAAATTCAATTAAAGAAAGATACAAGACAAAAATTACATACACGAGGTCTGGACAAAAGAAAGAAGATGAATTGAAAAAGATAAGAAAAAAAAGTGAAAAAAGAAAAAGAAAAGCAAAAGATATAAAGCATAAATATATCTGATCAATACATCTGCATTTACATATCCGAGGACTGGACAAAAGAAAAAATTCAATTAAAGAAAGATACAAGACAAAAATTACATACACGAGGTCTGGACAAAAGAAAGAAGATGAATTGAAAAAGATAAGAAAAAAAAGTGAAAAAAGAAAAAGAAAAGCAAAAGATATAAAGCATAAATATATCTGATCAATACATCTGCATTTACATATCCGAGGACTGGACAAAAGAAAAAAATCAATTAAACGAAGATACAAGACAAAAATTACATACACGACGTCTGGACAAAAGAAAGACGATGAATTGAAAAAGAGAAGAAAAAAAAGTGCATGACTGATCATAACGATGTTTTATCATGAAGATAGGGGGGATTATATGGTATATTTGAAATATTAACTAGGAAAATTAACTAGGCACAAACCATTGACTGGGTCAAATTCATTGCATATTCCATTTTTTAAGGGTTGTTGTAATATCAGATGTACGACCGTATTCTGAAATAAGCAATATTGCATCTCGACAGCTATTTTATAACATTGTAATGCCGACAATTTTTACGTTTAAAGTTTGACCGGTTTGAAATGAATGAATTCAATCAATCAGAAAGCTCTAAAACGTAAACAAACGTTAAGTTATTTACAATTACGAATAATGAGCTTTCTAGATGATTAAATTCATTCATTTCAAACTTAAAACTTCAAAATTGGCGGAAATATCAATATTGCTTATTTCAGAATACGGCCGATAATAAATAAATCAATTTGATCGTTATCATTTTTATAATATAATTTTTTTATCAGTAGACGTTACATTTATTTTTAAACACACTCATTTTATTTTGAATTCTTTCAGGCATCTCATCATATATTTTCATTCCTCTATACGTTAAACAGTTCTGTGACTTAGTTTTTTTCTGTGTGGTAATCTTATTCTAATTACATTTCTTGTCTTATTAATAAAAACAATCTCATCATTAAAATATTTTTCGGTGTTCGGCATTCGGTGCGCGATGAATCTTTGATCTTCCTTTTTTCCTGTTTTGTCCTTGCGATATTTTACGAGACGAGTCTAAGAAACAAGTTTCATCCATGCACACGCGCCATTAGACTGCTTTGCATCTTTTAGTAATTTTTCTTTGTATACAAAATAAAATAGACAAAGAATGACGAAGGTTCGCTTCCCGTTTAACTTTAATTCGTTTTTTATATGCGTAGTCTACAATAGTCGTTATTTTTATTTAAAAAAATAATCGAAATTCTAAATTTTTTGGGGTCCTCACGTCAACATGCTTAAGTTATATTGTATACTATGAAAATGTAAGAACTAATTACCATGACCTTTCATTTCTTTCAGACAGAAATTTCATTCACCGCTGCCCAGATTACACAGACTTGGCAGTCAGGACAGTGAATTTGTAGACATATTTCATGAAAGATTGACAACTTTTAAGAGAAACCTCCTGTTTGAGATGTTGATACTTCTGTGGTAACCTGTTTTATTTTATTTTTGAAAATTGTACGCGGCAAATTTATATTTACTTTAAGATATTGTATTATTTTTTGTTACAAGTGCAACAATTAAGTTTTCGATAGCTTTGAATCATTCACGGCGGCCAGCAGCGAGCCCTCGTTTTAAGAATGGAAGTGCAAAGACCGCCAGAAAGTCCATCTTCATTCAAGCCTAATACGTCAACCGCTTACCGCACGCCAGCCGACGCGACGTGGCGCAATAAATTAAAATTAGGCAGCTTCCTCGCGAAGCGCCGTGTTTACTTTGCGCATTAAGAGGGTCCGGTCTTTTTACACGCCTCGCATTATTTTATTGTGAAAGAGACGGGGACAGAAGACGCGACTGACGAAACAATGCGCGAGCATTTACTCCGCGAGATATTCGGTCGGACGCAGGCGTGAAGTTGGCAGGTTGCCGGCCTGGCCGCCGAAATAGAAATGCGTCCGACGTACCTACCTACCTACCTACCTAGCGGTGCAAACAATACTGAGAACTTTTACGGGACCAACCCTCTGCAGATATTAAATTTTCAATAACCGACCACCCGATATTCGGCCGTATTCGGAAATAAGCAATATTGCTATTTCTGTACCGTGACAGTTATTGTATAACAATGCCGCCAATTTCGAAGTTTTAAGTTTGACAGGTTTGAAATTAATTAATTCGATCAATCAGAAAGCTCTAAAACGTAAACAAACGATAAGTTATCCACATTTATCAATAATGAGCTTTCTAATTGATTGAATTCATTAATTTCAAACCTATCGAACTTAAAAATTCAAAATTGGCGGCATTAAAACGTTATACAATAACTGTCAAGATACAGAAGTAGCAATGTTGCTTATTTCGGAAAACGGCTGATTATTTGATATTCTTTACTATAGCATGTCATAAGACTGATAACTTAATCTGTTCACAATATGAAATCACCGATGTCTCTAGGTATCTTAAGGAATGAATCTTATTTTACAATTTGAAAAAACTCGTTTTTATTTTCATTAGCCGATAACTGTTTTAAACTATAAATATATGAAATAAGTTAAAAAATAATAAATAACTAGATAATATAAATTGGTTAACACTATTTTAAATGTACTTGCCCAGAATTAACTTTTACAATAATATAATTCAAAAGTCTATTTAATGATACGAAACATAAATGATTAAAGAAATAATGGTCATATTTACAATAGAGAAAAACTTTGGTGAGCATAAAAGTGTTGTTATCTTTATTTTTGGCCCCCCGGCCATACTAGGGATAAAGGGATGAAGATGATGATGATAATATATTATTATGTATTTTTATTTCTCATTTTATTATTGTTATTTATTTGGCGGATCGCGGCTGCACACATAACACAATAAAAAATGTATACGGTTATATTTTAGTCGATTTATAATTTAGTAATTAAGCGTAGAATACATTGATTTTTGTGTAGGTACCAATTAGTGTAAAGTTACTTCTTCTCTTCTTCAAAAAAAATATCAATGATAAAGATTATTACAAATCTCCCGGGAAACAACTTCTTACATGCTGGTTACTCCTGTTCCAGTTCCGTTCAGCAAAGTATCCCGTAAACGTAAATGAAACCGAAAATAGAAAAAAATTACCTAAATGTATACTTATTACTAATTTACAAAAGCTATATTTACTTTTTGAATTAATTTAACTGGAAATGAATTATGCGATGTAAAAGAATATCTAATTTATCTCAAATATTATTTGTAGGCATTCAAAGCTGCTTTAATTGTTGGAACTGAAACCCATCTGATCGTCTCGGAGAAAGAAAGAAACCTTAAATATTGGGTTGCGCGAATTTTGAATCACTCAGCGGAAGAAAGTTTGCGGAGCTTATAATCCGGCCGGGATTGGAACGTGCTTTATCGCTTATTGGAGTTGAAGATTTCTTGTGGAAAATCAATTACCCTGTAAAAGTAGTGTTTTTATGCCACAACAACCGATCAAAGGAATAAAGTTCTTTCACGAGAGCATTATGGATTGGGAAAATACTGTAATAACATTAATAACACTGGATAATTTATAAATGTACCTCCATATTCGTAAAAAAGGTTCGCCTCAAGGGCGCTTTACCCAACAAGTGTTTAATCCTTATCTAGTATTTAAAATTTAAAATTGTATTGCGAGCTGACGGATTAATTATATGGATTAAGAGTTGTGTTTTCATTACTTTTTGATAAAGTTACGGAAACACAGATTCCTATTACGGAGGTGAAGATTCCATACATTAAGGTTTGCCACCGCAAATGCCCGTTCCGTTCCTTCTTGCAGCTGAAGTGAAGGCTGAGCTGAGAGTTTGGCGTCTACCATTCCACCCATCTTGGATACCTTGTATGTCGCCTTGTAAATCGACCGATATAATTTAAACTAGCAGCAACCCGTCAAAAATGATGAAACATCGGTTCGCGTCTATGCCAATCCCTAGTATATATTTAAAGCACCTTTTTGGCGCTCCACGGAGAGGCGGCTGTAGCGACATGCGTTGAACGGCCGGTTCGGATTTGGTGGCCCGGGTTTTAAGCCCCGTCTCCGGCCGTTTAATTTCGTTTTTTTAGCCGTGAATTCGAACGAAATTACGGACGTTAATTGAAGTTACGGGGATGGACGGATGGACAGACAGCGAAATTAATATGTTTGATGATTTTACTCTTTCGGGGAAACGGAGCTAATGAAGATCACCCAAAAGGGGAAGAAATGGTGCGAGAATTTTAATGCTCCGAATAGATTGGAAATCTGTCGAGCTGAAACTTCGGCACAATAGCGTAAATTCTATCACAGAAGTGCATCCGTGACACCACAAATGCACTCATGAGTTGTCACGCTGTTTCGGGGAGAAGACGTACATTACATTTTTTGATTAAAATTTTAAAAGTAGGAAGGAAATTGTCTACAAATATAGGCAGGCAAGTGGTCTGACGATAACTTTGTTGGTATTGCTTTTAAAATATCAAAATAAATTTTGGTACAGTGTGAACTGATTGATGTGTAAGGGCAGTGAGCGAGCGGTGAGGCATGCCTGGGGCGCGGGCGCCAAGTTCTAGGGTCCAAGGACGCTGTAATCTGTAATGTCCCAGACGTCCCAGTTTGGCACATTGCGTAAGTTCATGTTATCAACAATTTATTGTACTCATTGCCGGGAGTCAACTTCACGCAATGGGAAATCTACACTTTTAGTAAATCCAAAAATTTTTTCACCCACATAATAATTTAGAATCAAACTTGTGTCCCTCCATTCTGGCATGCTCTGCCATTTCTGAATTTAAACTAAAGTTTTTTACGGCTCTTTTATGCTCTTCAAGTCTTTCCTTTATTTTCCTCCCACTTTATCCTATGTAAACTTTTTTTTCTATGTAAACCTTTCTACGCAAACTTTTTGTCCTATGAAAACCTTTTTTATTATTTATCGAGAGGCAAAATTGCGACTTCAAGATTTTTTAACATATTGTGTAACGAAGTATTAAGCAGAAGGAAATGCGCGCTGACCGAATCCTTTATAATATGATATCACTTTGGAACAACACTATAGAAAGCTCTACAATAGCCTACAGCACTCTAGGATTGTATACAACATTCGGGAGACGTCTGGAACAGCCTAGGAGCGATGCGAACCTTAGAAAGATAAGAACACTAGAAAGGATAAGAATCTTCTCGAGAGTTCGTAGGCCAGCGATGTATAAAGCGGCACCGCGCTGCGCAATTCTTTGTTGACATTTCTACAGGTGCGAAATAGGCCGCGGAAGATGACCGGTGTGGCCAGTCGTGGAATTTCGGAGCGAAAGATATTAAGCGAAATAATCGAGCGAAGTACCTAAGTGTCGAAATAAATAAATGCAAATAGGTACTACTAGGAATGTTCTAGCAAATGATAAATAAAGTGTTCTCGGCGATAATAAGGTGTTCATAGACGAGTGATAAATTGCGAAATATTGTGAATTCAATAATATTGTATTAATTTAATAATTGTTATGAAGTGACATTGTCCGTTTAATAAAATAATTAATAAAACGCTTATTGGTTTCCATTGTTTTCATTCCTGATCGTATAATATTTATTTAGCGGGTACCCCGGTCATTTTTCACGAAAACGTTATACATCGCGCCGTAGAAAAATTTCGTCACATTTTTATACTTTCCCGTTAGCTTTTGCCGTTACAGGGTCGATACCTGGCGCCTCCAAAGCTTTTAATCTTACCAATTTCAGAACAGAAGCTTATCAATAGAATGATAGAAATGCCAGGTAAAAAATAAAGTTGAAAATATCGGAATATTCTACAGGAGAATATAGAAGAACATTGTAAATTAAGGATAAATTATAGAAGTCTCACAGCACAGGCTCACAAGAAACGAAGCTATTACATATATGAGAAAAGTGGATGAAAGTCTCTTGTACGATGGCTCAGGGCTTACTCAGAACGTTTAATATTTCTTGATTCGAAAGATATATATATATAGAACTTTCAAAAATTTGATAATTAGATATTTTTACCATGGAATTGGTGAACGTTGCATTGCGTACAGTGATCACTTAAGCCAGCTCATACAGGTTGTAAGCCCTCAGTCATCGCATAAGAGATTTTCTCATATATAAGTAGCTTCGTCCTTTATCCTTAATTAATTAATCATCCCTCTGAGGACCAAATCCAGTAACTGTATTCTTAGAACATACTTTCATATAAAAATATTGTTAAAGTATTTAGTAACTTTGTAGATATAAACAACAAAGAAATATGAAAGAAAAAATATAATGTGTGCAGGGGTGGTACGAAACACCTGTCTGAGGACGTAACGCTTTGGTTTCAATTCAAAAACTTCATGAAATACCTAATTCATCCTTACAAACGTTCCACAAAATAATTGATTTATATCTTATTAGCTTTACTACCCGGCTTCGCTCAAGATTTGAATTCTTGTATAAATTAATTTCATCATTGGTATCAAATTTCACTTACAAACTAGATGCCAGTAAGACGGAAAATATACGAAACAATGGCTTATATTTTTACAGTTAAATAGAAATTTGAAATCATCATAGCTGATGATGGCCACGCTCTCCAATTTCAGGCGGAACGAGCTATGTAAATATAGAGTTGTTGCTGAAAATTTTCCTCTATTAGACAAACAAACATTCCGCCTTATAATTATAATCTACCCGTGAAAAATCACGTAGGAGGCGCAAATTAATGGTTCGCATCCTAGCTAAGCCCTGCTTTTACAAAGTATAGTATATATAGTTTAGTTTTGACGGACCACGGAGAAGCTGTGGTGAAGCTCTAGTTGCCGCGTTGCTGGGGTCAAGTCTCTCTCAGTATTTTTTTGCAGTATAATTTCGTTCTGTAGCCGTGAATTCCAGGTATATCCAGACTTACGGGACAGACAGACAACGAAATTATTACATTTACATAGATACCGGATTGCGGAGAAAGGCTAGACAAATTCATTTGGCTCATCTAGTAGTGTGCATGGGCATATTTGTACAATAAGCCGATCATAATCGTTGATCGTGTAAACGTGTGTGTAATTTTACACGGGGTACGGTAATAGGACAAATGAAACGAGAAACAGGGCGAGGAAGCGGAAGAACAATATGTGAAATGGAGTGAGGGGAAGCTGCAGTAGATAGATACACAATCTGGGGGCGGGGCGGCCCGGAGCCGGGATGGACATTAATGAGAATGGACTTGTTAGCAACTTTGCTCGTTAGACGCGGCTTCAGCGGCTAGCCTGGGAGGCACCTACCCTGCCTCGAGGCGGAAGCATTTAAGTGCCACATTAAAGTCGAGTTCAATTTAAAAACTATACAGGGCAAACATTTCCATAGGTAATCGCTCAATTTTAAAAAAGAAGACATTCAAATATTCGCCATAGCGTAAAAAATCTGTGGTAAGTAGGTGTGTGACAAATAAGTAGAGTTTAAGGTCTATGGAACAAGGTGAGTAATGTTTAAATTTTGATGTACAGGATATCCTAGCACTAGCCCTAATAACTAATACCCGTCAAAAAATGACCGACTTTTTACGTTTGAATTTAAACTTAACATTGATTGCTTATTGGCTATACATTAATTAGTCAAACAAATATTGCGAAATCAATCTAACGTATAAACAAATTATTTTTTACGTTGACGCACATTACTATACGAATGAACTCGCATTCAATTCGTTCAACGCAATTCACGCAAATGACCCATGTATGATCTCTAATTACTGAAATTCTACTAAAATTAAAATTTTCAGAAAATGCCAATTAAAATTTAACTTTCACAACAAGTAAAATTATCGCGAAAACATTGTATGTTTGTGGTAGCGTGTAAACGGCCCTATCTTAGTTTCCCTATAGTTAGTTTCGTTCGAACGAAGTTCTGTGAATTATTAACGAAATTATTTATCAATTAGAAAAAAACATACAGAAAAAACAAATTAGTGAAAAAATATTTTAGCTGCTAGGTATATAGCGTTTACACGCTACCACAAACATACATAAATTAGAGTGGAGATCCGTTGGTTCAAATCCCGGTAGCAGCTAAAATATTTTTTCGTTAAGTGATTTTTCTGTATGTTTTTTATAATTGATTAATAAATTTGTTAACAATTCACAAAACTTTGTTCTGAAATTGCAACCTCACAGTAATATTAATATATGAATATTTGTTATATTGGTGACGGATATTTTTAAATAGACAATTATTATAATGTGATGAGTTAACCCCTTAAGTTCTCCAGGCCGAGAAAAGGGACTGATGAGATAACAATGTTACCAGAGTATTTCATTAAAATAATAATAAAGAAAACTAAGCAGGTACAAGCTGTAATTTCCTATATTTAACAAGTGGCCATTACGTGGTAAGTATCCAATAACTTTACTACAATTTTTTAAAAATAAGAAAGAGCATGGAAATATATTTTTATCACTACTGACGAATTGGCTGATGAAAATTATCGAAGCAAGGTGTTGCAAAAATTGGAATACACTTTTCAGGCTGTATTGGATATTTTTTATTTATTTTTTGACCTACAGACCGTCAACAGGTCTTGTTTGGTTTGGTAAATTTCTGGTACTAGAGAATCAAGACTTTCTTTGGGTAGCTGTTGGGTAATTTTGAAATAGTATTTTTTTTTCTAAGAATTTTATAAATACCATTGATAGGGTAGGGGTATTGATAACATTATATGGTTCATATTAAGCACGTAAAAGTTTTTGGACACGAAGAACCTATGTTTTTACGTAAGAGTTAACACGTAATGTTTAATTTTTGATTGGCAGGATAATGTATAATATGAGAGTTGCAAAAGCTAACCCGCCACTTTTCAATTAAGGAAAATACAGAGCGACTTATTTGAGAATGATTATCTGGTAACAGAGACAGTCATACAAAAGTTAACCATCATTAAAGACATTATTGTATTCTATGATAGCATTTCATGAAATCTGTTTTAAGATCGCCACTAAGGCTAGAAAATCACTTAAAATTGCTATTTCGCCTACGGGCGAATGAACCGGACGCATCAAAATTTGAACATTTAATTTATTTACAGGCCGATATGTATGCTATCAACGGTACCTAAATTCTTTGTGTAGGTTTTTCTCTCAAAGTTTATGCTGGAAGCGAAGAAAATTATTTCGTTTTATTAATGGCAGATTAACATTATTAACCTGCTCGTATATGAAAATTATATTTCAAAGAGTCCGGACAAAAAATATCAAGTTTTCTCATCGTATATTGCTTAAAAAACGTGAATCGTTTGGAATTGTAATCCCCCAAAGTAGGAATAGTTTGAAGTGGTTTACAAGTTATTTATTGTCACGTAAATTCTGTAAGGCTGTATGCCAATATACCTTCTTCATTAATTGCAACGAATCGTATTCCACAAGGTAAGTCCAGTACTGTTTCTTTTGTTTATAAATAACATTATTGATATTTTCCGTGACTGTCTTCCTTTTTTTTGCAGATGACTTAAAAAATTTCAAAACTATAACAAATTCAAATGATTGCATAACCTTATAGAAAAAATTAGTCCATTTACTCAAATGGTGCACAATAAATTATTTTTATCTTAACTTTGATAAATGTCAATTCATCAGTTTTACAAGAAAAAAATATACTGTTTTTCAAAACACTAAAATCGCGGTAATAATATTAGTTAAAGTTGATTAGAAATTTGATATATTAATTTTTATAATGTGTATATTAGGAAATATAAATGTTATTATATTACCTATTTTAAGAATAAAAAAAAATATTTTTAGTTGTTTTGTTTGCTTGATCATTGTATGACGAGAGTTTGTTCCGCACATAACCGAGATAAAGCACTGAAATGACTCAGATATATTTTAGAATGGTCAAAAATTTCAGGTCTATACATACATTTAAAACTATATACAGCTCTTGTTCGTACCAATCTAGAATATAATTCCACTCTATGATCGCCGTTCATTCATTGGGGATCGAAAGGTTCAACACAAATTTTTCAGATTCATAAATAATTTATTCGGAACAAATTAATTATGATTCCTTAATGAGTTTACTTAGAGAAGCTACCGTGTAGGAGAACTGTGGGTGATTTATTTTCTCTGTAAAAAAATATTAACTGTACATTGGACTCCTCTGAGTTATTACAAATGAGTTACACAGGAGTTCTGCCTGAGGAGCAGAGGAGCCTGCAGTTATACCAGTGTGACGAGAGGAAAGTGACCCAAGGAGGTTCTGCTTGGAACCCAGCAGAGGAGCTCGGGGTTGCGCTAGTAAACACTGAGCCTCAAAAGGATAGCTGCCTTCAACCTGACACCTTGTGAGCAATGAGTAATGAGCAGTGAACAGTGACTGCACCAGTTTATTTATGAGCCGGATTAAGAACCTTGGATCTAACGAGGAAATATTGCCGACTTATCCGCGATTGTATTCCCCGATATTTCGAATGTCCCTAGGTATATTCGGACTTATACAAAAAATGAATTGCTTACTTTTTGTACCAATACTTAGAAAAATATAAAATTTTAAAAAAAAGTTCAGTTTTCAGAGAAAAAACTGACGTCAAAACGGACAAATATGCTGATTTTACATGTTAAGCCAACTTCAAACAGCTCTCCTGTAAGACTGTTTTTTGTAGATATCTTACTTTACGTAGAGACGACCGATTTTATTTATTTATTTAACGCCCTTATGGGCTTTTACAAATACACAGAATAAAAATTTAAAAAAAATAACATAAGACAGTTAAAATAATAATACAGTTAAAAATTACAATAATAATAATACAGAATAACATAAGACAGATAAAATAATAATACAGGAAAATTTATTGTCCATTTCCATTTCGTTGAGATGTAAAGAATTGTATCAGCTTTGTCCTATACACAGTTATACTATCAGCAAAAATGTCAGCCGCCTTTGCATGTTCATTCCCTAATGAGTGTAATCTGGGAATTACAGAGTTTGCTAATGCATTAGTTCTGACATTTCCACTATAATAGAATAATGCACCGTGTCTTGATGACCTCGATGGGGCATATAAGTCGATCAGACTAATAATCTGGGGGCAATCAATCATGCTATTTACGATCCTGTAAAGAAATATTAGATCTGTTACAGTACGTCTCACAGACAAGTTTAAAAGTTGTAAATAACTAAGGAGATATTCATAATTGATATCTTCCAAGCGTATATTTAATTTGTAATTAATAAATCTTAAGAATATTTTTGGACTCGTTCAATTGCCGTTGAATGATTAACATAGTGAGGCGACCAAATGATCGAGTTATATTCAACCTGAGGTCTGACAAGAGAAGTGTAGAGGACTTTATAAGTGCGCAGGTCTGTAAAGTTTTGTGCAGTCCTTAAAACAAATCCCAACATTTTGAGACCTTTATTAGTTATCAAGTCAATGTGGGGAATGAATGATAATTTAGTGTCAAAAATTACTCCCACATCACTTATCTCCTCAACTGATACAAGGTTTACATCATTAATTTTGTAGGTGAATTTAATAGAAATCTTTTTTTTTTTGTAAAACTAATAGATTGGCACTTGGAGATATTTAGATATAGTTGATTGTTGGTACACCGTTTGAACAGGGAATCCAAATTTGTTTGTTTTGATTTGCACCCACCTCGAACTATTATAATAAACATGTGTAAAAACACAGCCGTTCTTAATTGCGTCATAAATTGGCGTTACAATATTGATAAAAGAATCGATGAGAATGCATGAAAAGCTTTTCCGGATGTGTACCTTTGAAATAAGATAATCAGAGGGTTATAAACTCGTCTAGCAAGTCATCTGGAAAGGCAAACGCGTCGCGATTTCTCAGTAGAATGTTTATGTACATATTTTTGATAAGGAAAACCGCGCGGAATCTCAAGAAAAATCGGTCTTCTTACGAGACCCCGCGAAAAGTTTACAGGGAGGCTAAGGGCTAAATAAATATTCACGGCACGCTCGCGGACCGCTGATGGGCGCTGACTGGAATCTTAATGGCCGCTCAGACGATGTGGTGTCACAAAACTTATGGAAATTCCCATCATTTATAAATATTACCCGCATATTTAACTCCACACTGTGTGTGGGGGTATGTTAGTTTCGTAAAGCGGTGCTTTTCGTGCTCCATTTAAAAACATTTCTAAAAATATACACATATATTACAATACCTACCCGCAACATCTATTAAGGACCAGCCTCAAACTAGTGAAAAATCACGGGACATAATAATTGCAGAATTTTGAAGTTGAAATTTCATGAATAGAAAACCATTTGTTTTTAAATTGAACTTATTCGCTTAAACCTAAAACTAAATTTAATAAAATAATAATATAAAAATATCAAGACTGTGTAATTTGATGGGGGCGACTCTTCCGCGTTGCTGATTGCGTGTCACACTCTAATTATCTAAACTTGTAATTCCAGCGTCATTCCAGCAAGTTACGGATTTTATGGACCGACAGACAGACAACGGAATTATTATATTTAGATTATAAATGTACAATACAAAATAGCATAGATATTCGCATTTTTATCGACTATGGAAAATACTACACTTCTGATAATTCCTATGGTACGTCATGACGTACCATAACGGATCTTTATTATAAACCGGAAAGTTTATTTGTTTGAAGCCGCAAAAATTCTCGAACGGTCAACGTGAATAATTTCAGTGCGCAAAGTCATTTCGTTCATGAGATAGGGAACTTTGAAATATGTATTTAAATGTCAAAAATAATGCAAGGTGCCTAATGTTTTTAATGAGAAGAATATCGATTTTTTTATTTGGTGCCGGATAGCGAAGCTAGTAATTAATAAACGTATTATCACTTAACATTGATTAAATTACCAGCTTTTCGATTTCTCTATAAGGACCTTTTTGAACGCTAGACATGTTAGAACTCACCGAGTGAGGAGGCCTTGAAGAGTCTCTGGCCTCACTCACCCTTTGATCTCTGCGATGTTATCAAATTGATATACTTAGGTACATATTGTCGGATGATAGAATTATTAATTTAGATGAAATATTCCGGAGTTTTCCATATCTGAATATTTCTTATAATCGGGTGCTATTACGTTTCAACCCACATTCCCACTGCATACAAATATAACATATACGAGTATACCTACATCTCAGTGGCGTAAAGCGCATACAAGAAAAAAATCTGTGCATTAGTAAAGATTCTGAAAAACAAATATTAATTAAATAATCCTTATCTTAAGAAAAAGTTGATTTAAAATTCTGGCTGTAATTCGTCCTACGGCTAGATGTTTTATTTCTGACGTTTCCATTTAACGTGACGTATCTGTTTTTTTTCGATTTAAAATTCTAGCCGTAATTCCTCCGTCCTATGCCTAGAAGTTTTATTTCCGACTTTTCTGTGCTTAACTTCATGTCAATTCTTCATTTATTTCGCCAACCAATTTGTTTATACCAGATATAGTCAAGTCGAGAAAAAAACCGTGTATTTTTAATGCTGCGAGATTTGTGTAATAGCGTCCTTCTTCGAAAGGTCCTATGCCAGGCGCACGTCATGCAGAAATGTTATTTTTTACAAATTCCACCAAAACTTTCGGTCTAAATTTTATGTCTTTTCTATGGTAAATGTAAATACGTAAACGACAAATATCATCTGTCACCTGTCATATAATGATATCATAAAATTTATTTTTGTGAAAAGAAACATAAATCTGAAATTAGTATTGTTCCCGATTTAATTATATATAAATCGTCTTCGAAATATATTGAAATTTTTCGCCGTATTAGCTATACCTATATAAAATATTTATTTATTTAAGAAATATTGTTTACAATACTTCTTTTATAGTGCAGTTATTTTTGTGAACAAAAATATACACAAACAAGAATATACGTAATAACAGTGTAATAAATAATAAATTGTCTGATTTAACTTTTCTTAGAAATTAAAAACTATATCGTCAGCCTACTAAAATCTTAGTCGAGTGTGATAAATTTTTCAGGTAAAAGATACATACTAAATATTTATTTGTTATATATGAACGCTGCAGTGAATTCTTGTGTTCATCGGTGAAAATAAATTTGTATTTGGTAACTCCACTTGATAAAAACAAACTGAACAGTGAGACTTACATGGATTGAGCTTTGAACACGAATGATATGTTTTATGAAAGAATACTTTACACACACTAACATGGAAGCGATCTTCTGTATAATTATTTACATTTTATATTATTTATATTAAATACATCGACATAATCACTCAATTGTCTAAAAAATTGCATACAACGCCAATTCCCTAGTAAATTCAGAGAGTCAATTATGTTTCTTGCGATTCTGCTCCTCAATAAAGTTTTCGTAGTTTTTCTAGCCACAAATTTGGAGGGGGAGGAAAAAAGAGAAATTGAAATAACAGAGGGAGAACGTATTGAAGTCCAGCGAATTAAATTTAAATAAATTTGAAGGTGATACTACAACAAAAAAACTAACCCATAAAAACCAAGTTTTTATTATACTCCCTTTCTCATTTACTAGTTGAAACAGGTTTCACGCTTACTCCGCGCGTCGGGCTCGAGTCGGGCGACGCTACGAAAGGGAGTAATAAAATCCGTTAAAATTTCGAAAAATCCAAAATTATACTACCTATAATAATTTTAAAAAATTAAACGAAAATTTGTTAGATCATTTTTATCGTCGCCACGAGTCTGCCTGCAAAAATTCAGCTCGATTGAATCACGGGAAAAGGGTTAAAAATCGATCCAAAAATTTTTCGGCAGACAAGCGACAAGCAGACAAGCCGACAAGTCGACAAACAGACGCTACGAGTGAAAAATGTGAACGATAAACATGGAACAACAAAAAACAACATTTCGAATTATTCGATCATTTATCTTTGAAAGCACCAACAAAAACAAAAGGGTTTTCCGTTCGTGCTCTTTACGTCTCAATTGGAATTAATTTTCATTAACTGGATCGGGAGACCAGAGGCAGAGAGCAGTAAACAGATACGGAATGTGGGATTTATGTAGTAATAATGAGGAAGACGGGCGAGCGGGAGGCGGACTGTGTCAACAGCGGGGACACGGCGCGCGGGCCAACAATAGACTGCAAACATTAGTATCGAGTGGATGTGGAAATTATGGAACATTGGACCGGCTCCTGCCGTGAAAGCTTTTGGGCGTGTATATTCCTTTTAGATCAAAGAATTAAAACCAACATGTTGTGAATGAGAATAGAATGTGGAAAAAAAACGGTTTCACGTTTCATTAGAAGAATGAAGCTTTTTTAAATGGGGTGTGCAACAATATTTAAGATCTGAGAAAGTTGATCAGTAAAGTAAAAAAAAAAAACAGATTTATGGTTAACGATCTTTCACTAAAATAGTCTTTATGATGCATAAACATTGTGGTTAGACATTTATATATAATTCATATAGTTTTATGCATTTCAATACATGAATTTTTAACCAAACATCAACCTGATTCGAAAAACGCACTTTTCCTTATCAAGATTATGGAAATCAAATGTACACATAAAATTCTTCTTTATTTTTAGTGTCGGACTATATAAAATTTGTAAGAGAAGAATATGATATAGATGAAGAATATTATATATGATAGGAATGGTGGTTAAATTCAATTAGTTATTTATGAAACAGAAGGTAATGATGTTATGCTTACGTTTAATGTACTCATATGGTAAAATACAAAGTTGTGAGTATAAATTTTATATTTCATATGTGGGGTATAAAAGCAAAAGCAGCAATATCCAAAAAATTAAAAAAATGTTTTGAATGCAGTCTTCGAGGATTACTTATTTAAAATGTGCTATATTCTAGATTTAATGGATCTATACCTTCCAAAATTATGTTTCCTATAAATTTGTGGTCTATTTTTCCTATAAAATATCGAATATAGTAGATACTTTATAAATTAGTAATCCTCATGACTGTATTAAACATTTTTTTGATATTGCTGCCTTTGCTTTTATACCCCACATATATAATGTTATTATTCGAGGCAATATGTAAATAAAAACGATGAGATATGAAACATTATATAAAAAATGCAGCATTTACACTGAACAGTCTAACAAAATAATTATAATTTTATAGGCGTACTTTTTGTATACAGGGTATCCCGTATCTCGACGTCAAATCGAAATCGGGTGATAGGCCAAGTCATAATAGTTATCAGAAAAATATTTAAAAAAATAAAAAAAAACAGTCAGTTAAAACTGGGCAAAGTATTGATTTTGAGTACTTGGTTTGGTCAAAAAGTGACATTTTCTTCCAAGCTGAAGCAGTTGGATTTGAATTTTGGACAAAAGTTTACAGAAGCATTGTTCAGGATTACATAATAATAAAAAAATGAAGAAGAATAAAAAATTGTAGCAAAAGGAGTGAAAAGACCGTCACAGGGTGTAGATTTTTTTGATTTTTTTTAAATGCTTATAATTTTTAAAACACACGACATAGATTTTTTTAAATATTTTTCTGATAACTCTTGTAACCCGGTTTCGGCTTGACATCGAGATACGGAACATCCTGTATAAATGATGAATAAAAAAAATGAATGAATAAAATTTCGCCAATTTGAAAATCAGAGATGAAGCTGGAAAAACTTATTCAATTTGTTTTAGTGTGGATATATCTACTCAATTTGGGTGTGTTTTTATTTATTTATAAAGGCAAAAGAATGATTTATTGTAAAAAAAACTCAAAAACTGCAATTTAACCCAAATACTAATGGTCGCTTTAGGTCGGCGCCACACTGCGCGTATCTTCCGCCGAGTCTTTTCCGTCGCGTAAAATCAGCAAAGCAAGTCCGATTATCCGCGTAGTGTGTTTGATAAACGCATATTATGTTTCTTGTATATATTCTATATTAGTTGTTAGAAAGAAATGTAGCGGCGTTCCGCGACTGAAAAAACGCGGCGGAATATCGCGTAGTGTGGCGCCGGCCTAAAAATACAAACAATTACTTTGCTCTGAATTTTTTTTAAATTAAATCTATTCCGTAAGGCTTTTCTATGAAAATTTTCAAAATTAAATAATTTATTCCATAAGCCGAGATACATAAAAGACTATGTAAAAAAATAGGCATCAAACTGAACTGACAGGTCAAGGTTTTTACAGATGGTTGAAGCTTGTACGCTAACTTTTTGGTTTATTTATTATCTAAAACAAGTTATACTACGTGCTCGTACATTACAGCTTTTTGTGAGTAGCGTACATTATAATTGTGTTACAGATAAAAGTTAAATTTTATTATATTGTTTGTAACACATGCACGTATAATATAAACACGAATATAAAAACGGTCGTCATAACACCTGGAACTTCTACATTCTATTGAGTATGTAATATAATTTGAAACTTTTAGGATTTTAGAGGCTAAAGCCAAATCTGCTTAAATACGATCTACCTAAAGTACACAGCCATTTCTCTGAAAATGTTAGGCGATCACTTTGTGAGTATTCCATTATACACACGTAGGTACCTACATTTTAAAATTGATAAATGCTAAATTCGTTGTTCGTAGCCTGTTCTCATCCGTTGATATATAAATATTCGATTTGTCATGTACCTTGTCCATTCGACAGCATGAATCAATTGAAATTGTTTTTTATGTAAACCCACGAGCGAATGAGTTTACATTTAGTATTTTTTAGACGGTGTACTCATTGTACACGCTTCGTGGCGGTACCACATCAAAAAGGAGCATAATGTACTCAGATCCAGCCGAGGCATTTGGCACTATCCAAGGGTCCAGGCGAAATATTAATAGAATAATTTATAAAATACTTTGCCAAAACTCGATAAAAAGTAAAGCGAGTCGATGACCTCAGAGAAAAGTGGAATTGAACGTTTCTTTGTTGCCAATATTGTGGTCAAAGTTGTGAAGAAATTATTAATTAAAGCTTACGTATGAAAAAAGGCATTTAAAGAAAAAAGTATGCAAAAAAATATAATTTAAAGTTTATTTATCCAATCAGCCATATTGATTAATTATCTTATCGTTAGGATATTCAGAATGGCAGGCGTAATAGAGAGATTTGTGTATTTATTATGAGTGACGTGAAATCACTCCCATCGCGCCTCTATTTAAATTACGTATACGTCATACACTCGTACAATATTCATCCACATATGCGCACACGAACATGTCATTGTCTCGTATTTACTATTAGAAATACATAGGTATATGCATAATACAGGGTGTCTCATAGCTAGTATCAAAAATCACTTTACAGGTGGATTTTTGCTTTGATAACGAGTCAAAAATGTTAAGCAACTATGACTTAATATCAACAGTTATGGAGATTCAATAAATTCATTCGTTTTAATACAAATCGAATAAAATGATAAAAACCTTGCGAAAATTGAAAATTCAATTTCTTACAAGGTTTTTATCATTTTATTTGAGTTGTATTGAAGTAAATGAGCTTTTCATAATCGATATAAGTTACTGTAATGAAAGTTCAACTTTTTGAAAAAAGTCAGAAATATTGAAAAAAAATGCAAACTTTGATATTGCATATCTCCATAACTGTTGATATGGTCATGGTTGCTTAAAAATTTCCGACTCATTATGAGGGCAGGAATCCACCTGTAAAGTTTTTGCTACTAACTATGAGACACCTGTATATTATTCATAATGTTTTAGCTTTATTTAGATACACTTGCCCACGGTCTTAATTTATTAGTTGGTATTCTATTGTAACTATGCTTGATAATTGAGATTTAACCATGGAGATTTATGTTCTAGTGTAGCAGTGATTACCCTCCGACATACAAATAATTAGCCTCCAATCATCGTGACAATCGGACACAAATAATACAAACAAAATCGCAATAATTAAAATAAGGGTTTAGCTCATAAATAGTCTCAGTTCTCTAAATCCGGCCCTGAGCAAGCTGGAGATCTAATTGCAAACCCTGACCATATGAAATGAGGGTGAATCTTTGCTATCAATGATAGACAAGGGCGGATTTGTGAAGCAGAGGCTTGCGTCGTTGGACATTTTAGGGGGCCCGTATCTTGAACTAGTAGGCGATGTTTTAGGTTAAGGGGTTACACAGCCGTGGGAGAGTAAAATTTAGGTTAGAAACTAGGTGATTTTTTTTTATTTGGCATTTGTTAAGTTGCATCAGAAATGAAAAATTGGCGCTTAATATCTATTTCCGTGGAACTCCTCCTCCGTGACTAACATGCAACTTTCCCCGGCGCACGTTTATTCGAGATAGAAAAGAATATGTACTTTATTTAGAAATACAATTAAAGAGTTAAGGATATTATTACGGTCGTTGGACATATTTATGTGTTAAATAAAACGGATATTTTATACGAACCGTATATTTTACTGAGAAGTAAATCTCGACGTTTCGCTGAAGTCTTATTCAGCGTCATCAGGAGAGCGTAGGAGTTCGGTCTTCTCAGTAAAATCTACGATTCGAATAAAATATTCGTTTCATTCAACACATAAATAGAAATACGATATCTATATTTCAGGAATATTTATATTTTTAAAACATGTATGTATTTTCCCAATAGGAACAAAGATATTGACCGACACATCGGCCTTGGCAGCCGAACCCGCGACCCCGGTTTCCTCTGCACGTTTGACTGGCCCACGGGAACTATGACGTACGGTGCGTGTACCGCGCGCGATTAGTGCAAGCGCAATGTTACCCGTGAGGTGTGAAACACCATGACAAATTCAGTATGTTGGCGTAATGGCAACAATATTCTGCACGGAAGTCCTTGAATGCAGGTGAAAACTTACTTGATCGTCGTCCTACCGCAACGAAAATCCGTTTTTTGTTGTTGACAATAATCTTTTTTTTTCATGTTTGAGTTTTTATTTCTAGGCGCGTTGAAAGCGATATTTTAGGATGCAAACGAAATGCGCGCGCATCGTGCAACGGAATATTTTCACACCACAATAAGACTGATATTTAAACAATAATAATTCTTATAAGTGACTACGTCAAGTCGTTTTATTGTTTACGAATTCGTTGAGAATTTCATCAACGGACATTCTGTATTTTCAGTTTTTTAATGACTGCGATTACTTCACTAGTATTAAGGACTTGTTCTTGTCTGTGTTGTATTTCTAAATACATAGCTCGAAATAGTACTGCCACTCTGTAATCGTTATTTTGCTCGTTTGTGTGTATACACAAACGAGCAAATTGATTGTTTTTTCACTCATCGATTGTTTTTTCTCTGATTTCTGAGCATATTCCAAAGCTTCCTTTGCGCCCCAAAAAGATCCCTCTCATGTCCTTGGTGAACTTTAATCTTGTCTATGTCGCTGTTGACTCTATTACGTACCACTTAGCACATTCTGTATTCCTTTTGTATCCGTCTTTTCCTCTGCTAGGGTTTTTTCCTCTTCTGCATACCATGGTTTCAAGTTTTGTTTCCTATTTGTATTTATATTAATTTTACCTAGAGTTTCATTAGCAACGCTATCGATGTTACTTTTAATTTTTTGCCATGCATCTTCTACATTTCATTCTAATTAATTTAACATTGTGACATTTTGCTAGTAACGCTGTCTATGTAGAGTCCTCTTGTGTTATCGCCTTCTGTGGATTTTATGTTTAACTCTATAATATATTTAGACTCTTTATTGCTTATTTTTGGCTGTTTCCTAAGTTGTTTATACAGGACTAGATGATGTTCACAGCCGATGTATACAACCTATCCGATAAACACGTAAAGTGAGAACGAGAGGCATGACTTTTTTCTAAGCATACATTTTGAAAAGAAACCGAAATAAGAGATATAGCTCGTAATATTCCTATCACAATAATTAACATATTATTCAGATTTTAATATTTCATAATATTCTTCTTTCACTTCTCCCATTTCCCATTTCATTTGGGGTCGGCCTCTCCTTATACTTTTTTCCACGATTCCCTGTTCTAGGTTATCGCTTCATCCAATAAACGAGTATGTTTAAATAAAAGTCATGCTTCTTGTTCTCACTGCACGCCCCTGATATCCGATCGTTAGTGTTATGAGGTCGGATCCAACTCCACTGAACTACGATCTTTTTAGTGCTACTAATGTACAATGTTATGTCTTAATTATTATATGTACGAGTGAGTACCTATGTCCAACTGTTTCACAGAAAACCAAATATAAAAACGATACTCGTTTGTACAAACAATAAACAAATCAACGGACAAATCAAACGAATTATTTTCCTTAACATTGTGCTAAACGATTTAGCAGACGAATTTTCACTTTTCCTTTCACGTTTTGCTAGTTGCTAGTCAAAAGTGGTTCAAATGAATAGATCACGTTCCTATTTTGGCGGCAATACAATCGCGATTCACCTGACGAGCGGAACGGGTAATTTGCATATTGGTGATAGTTTTTAAATCAACTACCTATGTCGCTAGGTAGTAGAAATATATTTGATGAAAATATTCACGTTTCAATCATCTCAATACCTAATAGCCGTGCCCATTGCTTTATTCGATACACGAATTTTTATTTTGTCTGTGTTAGCGAAACAGAAATTAGACTTTAAAAGTTGGGCAACAGGTGCTGGATATTGCTTTAGTTTCAGTTCAAGATACAGAACAGCGGAATACTTCCGAAGCGAAGTGGTCGGGATGTGAAAGATATTATTTTCTTGAGTTTTCCGACACACCACCATTACTATAGCATCTCTATACCATAGACAAAAAATATTTTCAACTTGAGGCACGTTTTCACACAGTCATCATTCCGTAGAGATTTTTCACATTTCATAGGCCGTTCAGTTTTTTTCAGTTCAAAACTCTTGACATTCTCATGTATATTATATACTAAATTACTAATAAATTGACAAAAATAACAAAAATCGTTTTCCTTTTGAAAATGTTCTTCGGTAGTCACAGCTATTCAGAATCTTCTGGTTTATGTTTTCTCGGGTATTTTGCCGTGTTTCTACGACCTTTCTGGCCGGGACCCTGCAATGGATCCCATTGCAGGATCCATCATCAGGGCTGATGGGTTGTTTTATGAATGTTGATGTTGTGGTTAAATATTGTCTCACAATAACGTATCGAAAGCTGGTACCTGGACCCTGCAATGAGATTCGAAACGTCGGCTTGAAAGGTCGTGTAAACACGGCAAAATATCCCAGAAAACACAAACCAGAACATTTTCTTATTGATCAAAACATATGTTCCTTTAAATAAAACAGAGTTTTGTGATTTCTGCAAATTCCTCAACAATTTCCCGGCATGGTAGGAATATCTATAAGTCATAAAGCGAAAGATTTGCTAGTATGGCGTTTGATCATTTTCTGTTTACTCGTACATCGTGATGGCAGGTGTGCAATGTATGCACATACGTATTATAAAATATATATATATATGACGGGTATATTTGATGGGTTTCATACCAGCTCCAGCTATAGTAACTATATACTTAAAAAAAACTACAATGCTTTAAATAACAAATACTCTTTGGCTTGTAAGATTTATAACGTGAAAATGGTCTTAAATACCGAAAATACATGTAAAATAATAGAATTAACGACAGATAGATTTTTTTAATATTGATTTTGAAAATAGTGACTTTTCACGTGTCGTTTGAAATGTGGAAGTGTTTTCGGTGGCGCATTAAAACGGATATTCTTCGCGTGGAAAGCTGGACGAAAGTAGAAATTTCAGGGCTCTTGAAATAGATGAGCATCAAAAGTCTCATAAAGTGCATGAATGTGGGACGGAAGAAGCCGAGAAGTAATATTCTGGCAGGACGGATTAAAGAATTGTTCGGCGCTTTGCCGTGCCAACCCCTCGTTACCGACGCCGACCGACCCACGCGAAAATCGGCATGAATGTGTGTGTAAAACAAATATGCGGGAAATAGAAGCGGCATTCATGAATCCGCATCGTTCGGGTTGATTAATCACTTTCGCGCGGTGGAGACAATTCGGGGCTTATTTCGCGAATTTTCTCGGTGAAATATCTCCCTCCATCTCGGGCCATTCGCGGCCAGACGCATAACTCATACTTCTCGCGCTGCTCAATACAATCGCCGCGAGCGATTAATTCTGAGCGATCACCGGACCGAGCCGGCCCGTCCGTTTGCATCGAGCGTCGGCTCGTTTATTTGCGGCGGCCATCGGGGAACTAACGGCCGCCCGAGAACTCCCGGCTATGTCGCGGCGGCTGACATTTCACCAGTCGGGCTGATGGATTGATGGTCCGAATACGTTCGGCAGCGCGGTCCTTTTGCACGAGCGCTTTGACTTTTTACATTTCAATATTTTATTTGAATTTCCGCGCAGCCACAAGCACATAATGTAGACGTAAACACTCCACAGCTCTCCTCGGATCAGAGGCGAACTCGTGGGGAGGTTTGGGAGTTAAAATCGTCGCCGAATTTGTGAATATAGATTATTTAATATACAGTGATTTTAAAGTTAGGCAACGTTTTATTTAATATGCATTGGAACCTACAAAAAACATAAAACTACAAGTGATGCAAAACAGGGCAACGAGAATCATATTAAAAAAAAGTAGAATTGAAGAAACGAGAAGAGCACTCAATTGGATGGAAATAAAAAAAATACTTATTTATAACGTTCTGATATTTGTATATACATAAAATTCTCAGTAACAAAATGCCAAAATATTTTTTGAACAAAATTATTGTAAATAGTGATGTACATACCTATAATACCAGAAATAGGATTAGAATAAGATTACCATATAAGAAAAAAGTTTATACACAGAATTGTCTAATGTGCAGAGATGTAAAAATATATGAGATGCCAGAAAATATGAAGAATATAAATAAGATGAATGAATTTAAAAACAAATGCAATGATTATTGTAAAATAGTATAGAATTGCAGAGCATAAGATTTATTATGTATTATATTGTAGGTTGTACCATAGATCATAAGATGTAGTAAATATTATATTATAGATTGTACCATAGATTAGATTGGAAGTAAATGTAAATATGTAGGTTATAGATTTTAGAATGTAAAGTGTAAAATACTAGTTAATATACAGGAGTATAATATTAACTAACTTAAGAAATAAATTTAAAAAAATATATAGGTAAAATTACATTTTATCTTATGTTATATATAGGCTTTCGCAGCTGCCGTTTATAATTCGTATATGTAGTGTCTACTAACGGGGGTGTTGTCAACCTCCCGACAGCCGATTGCCCGGTAGCCGTTCGCCCGACTTGCTGACACAGAATTGTTTCATGTTTAAATTTTGTATTTGCAAATTTATGCGAAAATATTTGTTTTGTTTAAAACATAAAACTGACCGATTGAAAACTGTAATTTAAGAAAAAAAATTCTTCCCCGTTTTCTAAGGATATATTTCATTTCATACAATTCCTCGAAATTGTTTTGAATGTTCACATGGGTTTTATTGTAACTGTTCTTTAAAAATGTAGTTTTAAAATCTAAAAAAAATTCACTTAATCACTTAATTGTATACACACTTGACAGACCATTAGAAATGTTCAGATCAAAGCCTTTCTTATTTGTAAAAATAGCATAAGATTTTTTTTTAAATAAATTTAACGGCTTGTCACCCAGTATGAGAGTGTTATTGCCAAACACTAGTCATCTACATAAACATTACAGCTTAATGCAATTACTCTTTTAAGAATTTTAATAAAACTTACAGTACTTCCTGTCGGCAGTCTGTAAGCAAGAGATGGAAATTTGTAGGGAAAGGGACATTAAGATCTGCAAGATCCTGGAGTAGGGACTGAGTACCGACATTTAAAATGCAATTGAAAAATAAATGGTTCAGACTATGAAGTCTTATAAACGTAATTATTTTTTAATTTAATAATTAACTCGAACTTCTATTTAAAAATAACAAAATTTGTGAAATTATATTATCTCTAATAAAAACAACCTTTAAGACTTTAAAGTACTTTTGTAAACAAAACTAACTCTACTTTTAAACAAAAATAACTTTTTAAACAAAATTAATTCGATCTTCTATTTATAAATAACAACATTTGCGTAATTATATTCTCTAATAAAAACAACCTTTAAGACTTTAAAGTACTTTTTTAAACAAACTTACTTTTAAATAATATACACATCGCGATATTCAAAATAGTTCCTAGGTATGGTACGTTTTAAATTTATCAGTTTGATCTTAACCGATGAAGATGTTTACCGTTGAAAAAATGATGTAGTTTTCATTAACATACGCATATACATATTTTATAATTTATTTACATAAAATTTCTTAGGGGTTCAGGTTATTGTCAAGAAAATTGATGTTGTACAGGAGTGACCTTTTAAAGGTGAAAATATAAATATATTTAGACCTTTGTTATTTGCTAACTAATCGATCTACCCTTCGAATTTAGGCTGAGGTGAAATGGAAACTATATTTTATAATTTCATCAAATCGAATAAGCTCTGCGAAGTGATCTACAATGCGTTGTCGTTCTTTAATGAGCTGAAAAGTGATGAATTATCGAGCTCAAACAGAATCCAATTTTTGGATTTTCGAGTACCTACGGAACATTTTCCGTATTATCTTTATAACCAAAAATAAATGAAAAATTATATACCCGTGTGTACAAAAAATTTACAACATAAAAAATTTGAAACCCCGGTCGCCGATTTTTTTCTGGGTGCGTCTCTGCTTCAAATGATGTTATATTTGGTGCGATACCAGGTTTCATGTAGATACCCCGACGTAAGTATATATTCTTCGAACTTACCATGAAAATACGCGTAAGGTAGACATTATCTCAATTTGCCTTGAGTATCGTGAGCGGACCTTTCGGCGACTCATCCATTACCCTCATTTTAACTTTCCATTAATTCTTGATTGGTCATGCATCGTCTTCTCCACATCCGCCATGGAAGAATATTTTTTGCATAACATGAGATAATCGGCCAAAAATCGACGCCTTGGTGGACTAGAAATAGACGCATTCCCGATTCTGAATTCACAAGCCCCAATCCTGGGTTCTATTTCCTGTGGTAGATATAAGGAAAAATTCCGGCCAGCAAAAAATATCTGAGGACCCTCTAACCGAAATAAATTTGCTTCCATCATTATTTCCCTATACTACGTTTGTGGATGGCGAGTAAGTTGCCAAGGCATCCCCTTTTCAAACTTAAAATTTACAACGGAATGGAACTCTAAACTTACAAACGTGTCACTGGCATTTTTCTGGACTTTCTCTTTATACAAAAATTAATAAACTGAACTATCGATTGTCCTCAACTATTATAACGTATCTGCTTGAGTGTTCCATTTCGCGTAACTAGAAGTCATGCAGGTTTTGTTTGCCTTGGAAACTGCAGCTACCAACTGTGTTTTTAATTCCCCACTGTAAAGGCTTCCTAGACTAGCGAAAAAATACGAGCAACTTGACGTTTTTGCCACCAACTTTATAATATTTAAACATATTTTAAAAGATTTATTGAAAGATTTCCAGTATTCGTCAGATTGGACTTAAATATAAGTGGTTGGATTTCAGTTATTATTGAGGTGGGATAACAAACTGTTATGTAAAATATTATATTATGCTTTACTAAACTTGTGCTATTGATTTCTGCTTTATATATATATTTTTTGTATTTATTATTATATTATGCTTTTTTTAAGCCCCTGCTTTTGCTATATATGTACTTGATTTTTACTTTATATAATATTTATCTTTTAGTTTTGTGCTACTGTTATGTATTTTTTTCCACTTTGTATTATTATATTTTCTTGTGTGTACTTCATGGGCAATCACTATGTATTGTTAAAAGTATTCATTAATTTAATGTACACTTTAACTTATTGTTTGTAAAAGCTCTGAATGGCGTTAATTAATTAATAAATAATAAATGTTGTGCCAATTTTTTAAACGATATGCTACACTCTGAGGTTACCTACCTTTACCCTCAGTAAAGTTTACGAATAAATTATCGGCAATCTGCGTAGGACGGAAATCAGTATCCATTGTATATAAATGCGTAATTTTTTTTAATTGAGGCAGGACGTCATTTGTTTGGTTTAGGCAAAGATCCGTGCGTATACAGAGAAATTCTACAATAGAAATTCGCAGTGATTAACGGTAAAATATAGTACAAAATTAATTCCGAAATATTTTTTATGTACTTTGTATGGAGATTTCATTGAACCAACTGTTATATTATATCGACCTTTATACCAAATAGGTAGCTTTGAGTATCATGAGGGCAAAATATAATCTATGTACCTACATGCACGGAAAGCTGTATCCAAGCAACGAAATGCACGTAATTACTATTTATTATACATATTACCATTTACTTTAATTATTAAATAATTATTAAATTTACTCAACCTCCTCCTTACCTATCTGGAAATAAATCACTGACCAAAATTTTCCTGCATTTTAATCAAAAAATTCATAAGAAATAATTTTTTCACACAACAATAAAATTTATTATGTCCGAGAAAATATTCCGTATTTACCCATTGAAGTTATTTTTAAATCAATATTTGAAAACTGATTCCAGAGGGATAATACATTACATGGAACTTGTTTTTATTTATACGCATTGTACTTTTTATCTAATAGAGATAATAAAATATTGCTTTCCGAAATATTATGCAAGCTTTCAAACTGTTCTGAACTGTAAACATAACTCGCAAAATGGCGGCAATCATTTGCATCGGTATAAACAAACGTCATGGTGACATACCAAACGTCAATGAGTACGATTAACAAATCTGAAATACAATAAATTTAATTCATTTTAATTAATTCAAAACAATATGTATATATTAAAACAACTTACGTAGTTTTATCTTCATCATAATTGTCCGCTTTGAAGATTTCTCAAACACAAATACGCTTGACGATTATTAAGGAAAAACTCAAAACACTAAAGGAATCTTACGTCTCTTTTGTAAAATAAGAAGTCTCTTATAAAGACAGTTTTGAACGTTATCCGAACACTGTTTTGAAAATTATGACAACAAAAACAAAAGTGACACAAGATTCAACTGACAAACGTGACGCGGCTGCCGGGAACTGTCAAAAGTCAAAACAAACAACCCAGCGCAAATATACACGGGAAATAATAAAAACACTTATTCGAAAATTTATTTTCGATAACTTTAAAAACCAGCTCGATCAAAATAATATATCAACGATTAGAAATGTTTTTATAAATTCACGGTTGCAAAACATTACAATCAAGATGACAGCCGTAACCATAGATTAGGCCGTAACAACAGATCATGAGCATGCGCATTTGAAACTTTGTAGTAAATTTCGCGTTATAAAAAGTATCACGAGCGACATCTATGAGTGAAAGACGAAACTTTTTTTATATGCGTGATGTTGAAATAAAAATTCTATGATTGCCACTGCGCGTAGGACGAGGAATTTTTGCGGAAAATAGGAATCGAGTGCTTTAAGCTTAAGTTATGCTTAGAGCTGGTAGTTGAGTTTTTTCCTCTTTTTGGAATTCCACAGCAATACCTAATAAACAGCGAAGGTCAATTATGTGAAAGAGTTTGTGAAAGTTAGCCTCCATGGACTCACCTGAAAGGGACCAAAGTCGCTAAATTGGGACCCGCCGCGCATTTAATTTTTAAATTTGCAAAACAGAGTATATTTTTAATTAAAGATCAGTTAAAGTATCACTATACATAATATTTTTAAAAGACGCTGGTCCCATGAACCGATTTGCTACATTTAATAACTTAGAGGACTTCATGATTTGCTTGAGACTTAGGGGATGAGCGTACCTATGTTTACTACATAGCAGGTCAACATTATAAAAGTGAGAGAAAGAATCAGGGAAATGATCTATCACTACTACAGTACAGGAGTTCAACCTCAGGCCCATCATTCTGGTAAAATATTATAATCCATCAATTCCCAACCAGCAAGTTAATGCACAAACCTAACTAGAGCCTGCATCGTGATACCTCTATAGTCAATCTCCTATGTAGTACATCCCAAATCCTCCCTTTACCTTTGCTTCTTTTTTTCCGTTAACTGCATGGCATAAAAAAATTTAAGAATACTATTTACATAGAACTCTAATTTTCTTTTTTTAACATTTTCTTCCCAAAAGAAGCGTAAACACAGCTATATGTGACATTAAAGGTAATTACTGGCTTGTTCCACATTTATATGTATGTTACAAGAGGTAGAATGATAAAATGATACCTGACCTTTCATAGATATCTGGTACAATACAACTAGTACATATATTTTGTATTTTATAAATCCCACAATCCAAGCCGTTGAAGTTTGATAGATGTTTTTTACTCATTTTCCATTTGCTCTGCAGTGTTGTAATTTCACGTTAAGAAAAAAAGAGCATTAAACCGTCGAAAACCTAAGGATGCAGGCAAATAACCTATTAAATAGTTCTTATATAACCCACCTCAAATTTGTGTAAATATTTTCTAGGTTTTTGAAAAAAGATTACATCTATTTTCTACTGCCCATCCCAGTGATCTTTTCCTATCAAGAAGCTATGATTAGGCAACTTATTGACCAAAAGTGTTGGAAAGCAATAACAGTGGGAAGCAAAAACAAAATATTCAATAATACTAAACATAAAACGGTAAGAAACTTTAAAGGGTACTTTTTACTGATTCTAAATGCGCAACAAAACTTTTGTACTTAGAAATCAGGATTATGCAATCTAGCTTTGAAAACTATGTAATACTGTGATTAAATTTAAGAGTATGAACATAAATCACCTTAAATAGCAGAGCTATTTTCCACCACTTCAATAAAAGATATGTATATAATTTAAGCATTCAATAAATCTTATTGATTACTTTGATTGACCGGATTTACAATATCAGAAGTTTTAAGTGTAAAATTAGATAAATCACAAGTCTGTTTTATAGCATTTTTTTATTAAATTTTACAGATTTGCTTATAATAAACTTATTACATTAGATTCCATGCTGATTAAACTACAGGCATTTGTGATCTGAAAAGAGTTAAAAAAATAATTAATACAACTTTGTTGATTAAAAAAACAGTATAAATGATTTTATTAATATACGGAAAATTACTAAAAGAGTTGTATTAAATAAGACATTTCTGCTAATTTTAATTAACATATTTGCAATTCTGTAAAATGCATTGTTGATAAAACATAAATTATTCATGTGGATTTGAGAAGACGACGCACATGTAAATGCATAATATATAACAGTACACATGTTTATTTTCAATGTGTAATTGAGTTAGTTTTTACTTTTGTTTAGACAGTATTTATGTGTTATTATAATAAACATTTACACTTTACAGAAATGTGTTCTAGATTTTGCGTATATTCTGCGTCAAATATATATGTTAAACTTCTATGTTCTGTGTCATTATTTTTGTCAACTTTTTATGAGTTGGCTACTACAGGCAGCTTATTTTCGTAAATTATTTGATTAAAGTTACATGAACATTTTTATGTAAGTACACCCATTAGTTACCTTCAATTTGGTTTGTTAGCATTTGCATTAATGTAATGGTATAAAACGACGAGTAGGAACAGAGATATTCCAAGCACATTAGAGAACACAGCCAATTGCATATCCGTAATCATTTTATTCTGCAAAAATAACACAACACGTTTTATTAATTAGTAATATTAAATTATAAGTAGAAACATCTAAAACTTGATTATTTTAGCAGCAGATATATTTTCTTAAGTATTATACAAAAATTTCGTATCAAAAGAATATATTACTTTAAAATTTCGTCGACTTCGAAACTTAAATGATGTGTAATTTCAGCGGTTGACAGCCGGCTTTCCACGTACGCATTTACGAACGCTAACAAGAACAGTACCATAGAAAATTGAACAGAACAACAACGAAACAACGAAGTATAGGAAAAATAGGAAACAGCGGTATGTCTCTTGGAGAACAGTATCAAAAAACATAGACTATCTGTATACCATTTTTATTATTGTATTAAATATAGTCGATGGTTTTCTTCAACCACTGTTAAAGAAGGTTCAGAATTAATCTTCGAATTCATGTCTCAACTACTGCAATGCCATTTACGCAGCCCAGTAAAAATATTAGTTTCATAGACTGCAGAGGGTTTGTAATGCTAGGAAGCCCGATTAATTTTCAGTGTTCATAAAACATGCCATATCACATTGCCTAAATGCGTGGAAAGAGTGCACTACAAGCTATGTCTGATGGTGTATAAAGTTGTCAACAACCTGGCACCGTACTGCATATGACAGTTATGTCAGAAGAAGTTACTAGCATCACATTTAGATCTGAGGGACCAAAAGGCGCTAACAAGTTACTAGAATTTAGTAGGGCTAACGGAGCTACCTACTACAACGCGTCTTTAGTGTGACATACCCCATCACATGGAAAAGGCTACTACCTAACGTACACGGAGCTCAGACCCTTAAAACATTTAGCAAATGTCTGGAGACTGTCCTCAAAGAACTATAAATTAACTGAATGAGCAGTGCCTTTGGGATGAACTACATGATTAAACCACGCTATAAAAATAAGCAAATTTATTTTATTTATTAACGAGGTGAAATCTGCTAATCGAGCATTAACTTTAATAAGATTATATGCTGAATGCGAATAAATTATATTGTCACGTACATGTTGTGATACTATTAATTATTTCCAATTATATTGTAATGTTTCATGCGTTGTTAAAAGTACTAAACGATTAAAAATGAACATGAATAAGTCCCCCCCTCAACGATAGTTTTCGATGGAGATCATTCCGAATAATATAAATGGATTAAAATAATACAAAAAAAAATATTTTAAAAAAATAATTAAAAAATCAATACCAGCTATTGGGTTAGTTTTAAAAGTGTCATAAATATTTGATATAATTTAATCAATAAATAAAAAAATGGACGAGGGTGGACTCATGTACTCGCGGCAGAAGTAATACTTGTTTGGCGTAATTGTGATAATTGATATTTGAATATTGTTTAAACATCTATTTTAATACAATAATACGATGTCTAGGGAGATCATTATTATAAATGATAACACCTTAATGTAGTTGAATTAAATAATTTATATTTGTTTTTGAAGGGGTACAAATATAACTATTGGTTTATGATAGCTAAAATAAGAGATAAATGTTTTTGAATCGACGTCTGACGACGATTCAAAGACATTTTTTTTTTTTTAATTACCTCTTGCAAAACTGTAATTACAGTTTAAACGCAGGGATTTAATTATAATAAGTGTATATACATTTCTTTACTTAATTGAATTTAATTTATGATATATTATATAATAAGCTACTATATTAAACTAATTTTGCTTTTTCTATCCACTTCACAATTCACTGTAGTATTTCTTTAATGTCTTTTTTATATTTTTTTGTCCCGTTACATTTTTATTTTATCCGGCAGATTGTTGAATAATTTTGGAAATACGCACTGTTTGGTTCTGTCTTCATAACAATTATTTGTTTTTTTTATTTCTAGTTTTTTATTCGTTATTTGTCTTGTCGTATATTCATGATGTATTGGTGTTTTGAAACTGTCCTTCTCATATTCTTCCAGTGTTATTTTGAATAGGTTTTCCGGTTGGTCCTTACATGCTTCTTTTTTTTTATTTGCTATAGTTTTAATAATTCTTAATTGTAGTTGTTTTACTTTTTCTAAGTATGATGGATATGTCAATCCGTAGCTGTTTAGGCCATAGTTTACAATTGAGTCTACTAAACTATAATATAAGCGATAACGTGTGTGTCTTGGAATACAATGTTTGAGATGGATGATGTGATGAATCAAAAAACGTGTGCATTTTCAAAAAAGTCCAACTGCCTACACACTTTTATGTTTTATCGATTTTCGGTGCCGTATTCAAAAGTTTCGAAACTATACAACTTTGACAGTTGCATTGAATGTCAAATGAGTGAATGTGTTTTTTGTTTTGAAAACGAATATCTGACAGTTACGTCGTTTTTTCAAAAACATCGACAATAACATACACACCTAAAATCGTAATTCAATAACTAGTTCTAATTTTCAATTCAATAACCAATCATTCATCAGCCTTTGAATTGAGCATCTTTATGATTAGTATTCGATTCAAGATGGTCGACAAAACATTATTTATGTTACTGGAATACTAATTTCAAGTGAATAAAATTTTGCCAATTGGAAATCCATGGATGCGCGTGCATTTCGTGGTCTCGCATTTCCGCTTCACATATTTCCGCTACAATTACTTCCGCTACAGTTAATTCTGTTACAATAAAAAATTTACCCTCCGCCAAAAGAAGACAACTTCAAAAATGCCTAACGCAAGTAAACTTTAAAGACGTCATACATGTAATGTCATTTCTTGTGAATTGTAAACAATACATCCAAATATTATTAACAGGTTATTTGCAAGCTGAAGGCCCGTGAGGGAAAATGATATTAGTATATACTTTTCCCGTTGGATAACGAATGATTTTTTTTATCGTAGCTTATGAAAAAAATATTAAAGGTCTTATTATTTTTTATTTCATTTTATTTTATTAGTTACTTAATTTGAAATAAAACAAAAATTTTCTTCTATTTAAGTTTTAAATTAATCACGAATATGCGAACACGGAATACATGTCACATCAAAATTTTTACTAAAACTAAGCTAAACTCTTGTGCTATGAAAATAGGACTAACTTGCTGGTCTAGAGTGAGATCCGAACCCGCGACCTTTGGATCACGAGGTGAGAGTCCTAACCACAAAACCAACCCGCTACTCGTATTGAATATAATATATAATTAAAATTGAAATTATACAATAGGTTGCATTGTGAACTTAGTTTGAGTAAATGTTTTGATTGAGTAAAATTGTAAAAAAAAAAATTCAGTAAAAGTTATTTGAAACCTGCATTTTTCGGCCGTTTTTGGGCGTCCTACTTTTTATATATTATGTTCACACTCTCCTGTTCACCTTCATAGCCATGGTTATTTATAATTTGTAGTTTCTTTTCTTAATAGTCATTATTTATGTGTATTTTCATCGTTTCATGTGTTGGTTTTATTGACATATTTTTTGCTTACATTTGATTATGAATTCACCTTTACATTTTCTATCTTGAATGTTTAATTCAAAATCTCAACAGCCATTATTTAAAAAAAAATGCCTTAAGACCTTTGATATGTCAAATGCTTAAATGTCACAAGTATTCGTGATCATCTGTGGAACTTGGTCGTGCGCACTTTGTATTTGACAATCTTGACATTTTATGTCTTGATATGTGCCGAATTAAGCCTTGTAGTGATTCAAAATTCAGGTCGCGTTTAGAAATGTTAATACTCAATGAATATTGTTCAATCTCTGTGAATTGAATTCAATTATATGATACATATTAAAGAATTTATATATTCTACGCCAATGTAGTTGAATAATAGTTTTAATAAAAATCTTCATTCACTTTATATTATGTCTGAAATATCTAGTAATGGTACTACAGTGGATGGAACTCAGTGGTCTCGCCTTCATTGTAGTAAAGATGCCCTTACTGATAACTATGGGTGGTTTTTACAAGTTTTGCTAGCTTGTTTGGCCTTCACCTGCTTAATTGGTGAGTATCTGTTAACTTTATATTGGCTGACTGAAATCACAAAATTATTTTATCAATACCTTCATTAACTAATTTTAATTTCACATTGTCAACGTCAATTTACTAGTATAATTGACTATTTTCAAATTAACGTCTATTGACTGATTCATCATAATTAATTTTATTGTTGATTTAATTACAAATTTTGTCTTCACTTTTAAGATATAACAAAAAAATATCATATATTCTGGTGTTCTTTATTGATGCTTATGTTATCTTTAAATATTCCGTGCGAGGGTAATATATAATTGAGTTTTTCGCTAAAACCTCATATTGCAAGCCAAAACATTTTAAAAATACAACTCAGAAAAAAAACTCATTGCCTGTCATTAAATTTAAACATTCAATATCATGTTTCTTATAAATTTTATATATATTTTTTAAAGAAACTGGATCCATACGGACTTGCTCTGTGGGTCGTTATGTCACTTTGCTTACCTCCATGGTAGTCGTCTATGATTCTAAATTTACTGTATTGCTAGATAAAATTCATAATATGTTAGTTACATGATTTTTTACAACACACTGCTTTTGATAAACAGTTAGAAGACTTTTTATTATTTTCTTACTTTCAACTATTACCAAACTTCTAATGAGCTGCCAAAATTTAATATCTTAATATTTTGAATATTTCAAAAATATAATATAATGTAAGTAAATTGAATTTTTAGGCAAAAGATTCTGCGAGCCTCGCTTCTCAAGACGGCCATGGCTGATCTGGTTTTACGACACATCGAAGCAGGGAATGGGTGCCTTCATCATACATATGGCTAATGTGTGGCTCGCTTCGCAATTCATTGGGGACCCCTGTACCTGGTAAATCTACCATTTAACTTGCTGGTGCTTGATTATAATTATTTAAATTCTAATATGAACCCAGCATATGGTACAAACGGGTAAAGTTCGGTCAGAAGCAATGGTGTCTAATTTACCTAGTTAAATTCAACCCAAAAAGCCAAATCACATGAATAATAATTAACTTTAGATATTTCACACATTATAAACCTCATTCCATTTAAGAAAGACAATCAAATTAATATGTGTAAGCTGTCTGTACGAGGCACATTGTTTCATTGTGTTGGTGTTTATACTCATAAACACCGACACAACAAAATAATGTGCGTTGTATACACGGCTTACACATACTAATACGATTGTCTTTCTTAAATGGAAAGATTTAAGAGAAATAAAGAATATATTATATATTTTTAATTATTTGAAAAGAATTGAAAAATCAAGCAGAAAAAAACAAATAGTTACTTTAACACAGACAAAAGTTTAGCAATGTAGCCTAGTAGTAAAAAGGCTACACGACAATTATCCTTCTGCATCCCGCACAAAAAATGTAAACTAATTTCTGATAGATATGTTATTTGACTATAATTTTTTTTTTTATAAATCGAGATGCGAACATGGAAAACGTGTCATATCAATATTCATAGTATTTTCAAATTAAGCTAAACGCTTGTGCTATGAAAATAGGACTAACTTGCTGGTCTGGAGTCATATTCGAACCCGCAACAATTGGATCACGAGGCAAGAGTCTTAACCACAAGACCAACAAGCTACAGTTGTTCACCTATCAAGTATTGTTATAGTTGTTCACCTCTCATTTAATAGATTTTCAATAAATTTATTTCAATCCAAAAATATAATAAAATAAATCGGGCTACTAGTAAAATGACTCTTCTACTAAGCGCAGGTTGAATCAACTTCAGGGGTATGCAGTGGGAATCAGAAACATGACATTTTTCTAAGCATATATATTGAAAAGAAACCGAAATAATAATATTCCTATCACAATAATTAACATTTTATTCAGATTTTAATATTTCATAATATTTTGCAAAATAAATATTTACATAATTTCGAAATTTTTTCCCCAATTATACGGTTAAATAAAAGTCATGCTTCTTGTTCCCACTGCACGCTCCTGGATTATACAGTAAAACTGCAAAATTCAAGCGACGTTTCCAGTATTTAGGAGAACTTTCTCGTGGCTTCCAGGTTTTTATAGATGTCTCTCAATAGATTACGCTAGGCCGTTCCGGAATCTTCGATAGTGTTGTGATCAGTTCAAACAACTGTTACTTGATACGAGTGCGTGATTCTTTTTAGCCTCATTACAATATGTACTTTTTTAAAATAAAGTTTCTGTGATTTCAAAATGTGCTGTAATGCAAATAATAATGTAAATAACTCAACGGTTTTGGAATGTGTTACATTTTAAGAAATATTTTTAAAAGCTTGGCATTGTATTTTGCTAGGTACTTATTAAAAAAATGCTGTTATATAAATTGATGTACTTAAAATTTCAGGTACATAATCAATTTTCTATTAGATTCCACTCTCGGACTTCTTATTATTTGGGCTGGAATCAGATTTGCTCAAATGCTGTCTCGTATATATGGATATCACATGATCAATTTTGGAGAGTATGGTAAGTCTGCCCTTTTTGAGTATTCCTGTAATGTAAAAAGCTGAATGTAAAATTTCACACCCCTTGTCTAAAACTATCACTTTTCCAAAAAATGTTTTTAAGTTAACAATGTTATATTTTTGTACATCGTTGGCTCTACTAGTACCAAAATATCATCTTTGTGTGACTTTCCATTATTGTGATACAATAAAAAGAGATAAATTTGCATTCAATATATTTCTTTTTAAATTGAGTGCATAATAATAATGAGATTATTTTGTTATAAGAAATATAAAAACAATAATGATATTTGGTCACATTGATATGCAAAATTATCACTTTAATGCTAATGTACAGTACTATTTGAATTATGACCCTTTTTAAAGCATTATTATCTCAGAATTCTTTTTAGTAATGGCATTTTAACCGGTGACACACAAACAATTATTTGAGATTTGTATCAATGGTTGGCACTTCATTTTTCATATTTGATAGACAATCATCGGTACCAGACAACAGTTATATCTCAGTTACCAATCATCGATACAATCTGATAAACTTTCTCAAATAAGTACTCCATGTGTAATCGGTCAAAATGACGGTTTGTCCATCGCTAATGCTTATTTTAGAAAGGTGATAGTCTTGCACTCGGGGCGCGATATAGGAAATAGTTATACATATGTGCTTCTTTTTATCCTAATACGTTTTTGGGGGTGAAGGTGAGGGTCAGTAGTCACCAATTTGTGGTGATCGATGAATGAGGAGAAGGTCTATGGTCTAGCTACTGGAATGGCATATTATCTAATGCAAGGAAAGTGTTTACTTTCCTTGCATTAGATAATATGGTGTTCCAAATAGATTTTGTGATAAACATCATAAAATATTTTGTTATTAATATAATTTGTTATATATGTAATAATTAAGGAAATTTGGGAAATCATACTAAAGTGTTGTATTTTGCATCAGCTCAAATATTATTCAAGTGGTACAAGCAGGCCTTGAGTCAGTTTTCATTGTTTAGTAATACTCTATCATCAAATAAACAAATCTATATTAAATGACTAAACATGCAATAAGTATCTAGAGTATAAATATGTAACTCTTGTGCAAATGGATCAAATTGATACTACTGACACTTGAAGCTACCCTGGTTCCTGGCCAAGTGGAGAGTGAAATGAGCGACCAGCCGTGTGGCGGTAGAGACCATGGCTCCTCACGAAAATTTACCATGGCTCATATCATGGAGAAGGTAACCTTATTACTCAGGAAGATAACTAATATTGGCGCTGGAACATACGGCCTGTTAAGTCAAATCCGCCAAGTCAAGACCTGGCAAGTCAGGCAAAAATCAAAAATCTTAATTTCGAAAAATATCAACAGAGCCAATGTTTTCATGGACAGAACGAGTGAATAACGTATCAATATCTCTCCACATGACATCCAGACCCGCCAGGAACAGATCCAGATGGAAACAGAAAATAAAAAGGATTCACGCCAATATCACAACTTTTGGCAATGAAGACGATGAGGAGAGAAAGGGAGATTATATAACAACATATATTTACGTGATATATTATTGTAATAAATGTACATTTCATATATGCAAATTTCTTAAGCAAATTTTTTTTTTTTTTAATAATAAAATTAGTTTAGGAATATCTAAAAATTATATAATTTAATAATGCACATATTTCATTATTCTCTCACGCAACTAACTGTTGACATTATTTCTTATCATGTATTGTTATATTGCATTAGATGATAAGGCAAGTTGCACATAATGTACTTTTATGTATAAATAGTTCAATTATATTTTTTCAAATGTGTGATTATTAAATTATTTATTTTTAAATGCATATATCAAAACAGAATATATATTTACGAATCCCCTTTCTGTAAATGCAGCTCATTCCCGGGGTTATTTAATAAATTGGTCTACTTCATTTGGTTGATAAGACTTCTGAGGGGTTATCTGAAATTTTAATTATCAATAGAAATGTTTTTATGGAGTGGAAAGTCTGGGGTCTAGGGAATATGATAATTCAATGAGATAAATGTGTGTATTAAAGAAAACACATTATTTTTGTGAAGTTGCAATTTCAGAACAAAGTTCTGTGAATTTTCAAACAAATTTATTAATCAATTAGTAAGACATACAGAAAAATCAAATTAACGAAAAAAAAAAATTGTGTATTATGTGCATTATAAAAATCGGATTGCTTAAAAAAATGGAATAATATGTGTGTTAGGCCCGGTTGTCTCAAGTTCGATCAAAGTAAGCGGTCGATTAAAGCATAGATTTTTACGAAAACGGATTGTCTGATTGGTGGAGAACGTAAAAATCTATGCTTTAAAAGAACGCTTACTTTAATCCAACTTGAAACAACCGGCCCTTAATCGATTAAAAGGGGACTACATATAAGGTCTAGAAATTTACGTTAATGTACTAAGCTGCCGCGGCGAAATTTGATATAAATTTGTGGAGGTCCGTTGGTTCGAATCCCGGTAGCAGCTAAAATACTTTTTTGTTAATTTGATTTTTTGTATGTCTTTTCTAATTGATTAATAAATCGTTGGGGACAGTGCAAATCTGCGTATATACCGTAGGTAAATAGCACGTATCTAATCTACACTAGACCCAGTTTTACAGGAGGTTAAAACATTATAATTTTCTTATTTCAATGGCTATTAGTCTCATTTTTTCACAGAGAGTATTAATTCATGTGTTTTATGTACTGGCCGATCGCATAAGGCGTTAAAAAAGGTGGGTCCTACGTGGATCTTACGCGCACCACTGTGAAACCTCAAACTGGCTACATTTGTCAGATACGTGGAATTACCCAATGCTAGTTACGCGTATTTGCACTATCTCCGATGAAATTTATTTAGATAAATGCATGTTTACTATTGATCTTAGACAATTCATATTATTATTATTTTTTAATATGTAAGGAATGATATTGTGGTTATGAACATCAATTTTCTTGACAATAAACTGAACCCATAGAACACATAAAATCAATTCTTTGCATATTCGTCAATGATCGCACTACATTGATAACCGTTGAACTCTAGCAATATGCATATACAGTAAATATATATGTAATTGGCATAGTGAGCTGCGTTTGAAATAAGTAATGTATTGTTTTTTATGTATTTAGTACCCAGGCTTGAGTTTTTAATGCCAACTAATTTCAGAATGTCTGTATTCCACTCTGACGATGGAAAATAATCTTCTGTTTAGAGTATCTGAGCTATTCTGCTAAGTGTCTTACTTTTCTGGCCTCTTGTGTGAGAATGTCGCTGATGAGATCAGAGATACACAGAATCGCCCAGAAAACTACACAGAGGATTCTGAACAGTGATTCTGTAAAAACCTGGGTGCTATTGAAGGAACTGAAATTCTGAAATTGGTATCGCATCAATATTCTTACTATTTCCAAACTAACCTAAATAATTGTGCTATGAAAGGACTAACTTGCTGGTGTGCTCGTACCACCAAACATCTGATCACTAGGTGAACGTCATGACCATTACATCAAACAAGCTACTCTAAGTTTTTATTTATTGTTTTTATATAATATACTCATCCGTATTCTGAAAATAGCAATGTCTGGATCTTTAAGATCTTTATCCCAACACTTAATAGACGATAATAAAAATTTAAAATGTCCAGAGCGGATTTTGAAATTCTACGGCTCAAATACACTGTATTAAAAGATGATATAAGAAAAATTGTTTCTTACAAACGTATTCATTTCTTCATCCACAGCGTCCTGATGAAATATTCGGCGTTACCGCGTATTCAAATCTTCCCATCTTGACATTTGACAGTTATGTCTGGATCTTTAAGATCTTTATCCCAACACTTAATAGACGATAATAAAAATTAAAAATAAATGAGACATAGCTTTACGTCGGTGTTTGTTTCTGTAAGTTTCTACGTGATATAGATATAGAGGGAGGGAGAAATATGTAAATTGTCAAATATTAAGATGGGAAAATTTGAATATGCGGTAACGCCGAATATTTCATCAGGACGGTGTGGATGAAGAAATGAATACGTTTGTAAGAAACAATCTTTCTTATGTCATATTTTATAATACAGTGTATTTGCGCCGTAGAATTCCAAAATCCGCTCTGGACATTTTTAATTTTTATTATAGTCTATTAAGTGTTGGGATAAAGATCTTAAAGATCCAGACATTGTTATTTTCAGAATCGGGCCGAATGTATATTATTTTGAAAATACATTTACCTTATTACTAAATCTCTAAAAGTAATATTAAGAAATACCTATCAAATTTTTTATTATAAACATATAATCAACGGGAAGGTTTTTTAAAATTAAATAAAATTCCTGTTTTTATCGTACCCTTATTGAGGCTATCACATTTCTATAGACTGCAATTGTAAAAATTCATTATTGTGACTTTGTTTCTATCATTATTGTGATATGAATAAAAGTAATTTAAGGTGATAATGTAAATTTAACAAGAGAATTATGACCATGATTTCACGGGTCACAGGACCCGTGAAGCAGCCGATAAAAAAAAAGAGCACATCTTCATTTACCTTTCAGAGAGCAAGTCTGCAGTTTTCATATGTCAGTTAATAAACCTTGAAGAAAACACACCGGCGTTAGCTTCATCCACTTATATAAAAATTGATAGTTGATTAAATTTCCTATTTACTAAATGTATTCACAGCTAATTTTCTTACATACAATTTGATTGTTTAACTTGTAGGTAAGCCTGCATCAGCTGCGGCATGGGGCTGCCAGTGTGCGCTGTATGCCCTAATAATGGTGGTAATGAAGGCAGCGATGGGAATAGCCGTTTGGCTTCTCGGGAGAGTTGGAGTCACAGACCTCGTGCTGTCTCCAGTAACAGACCCCCGACTGGAGTTGGCCGTCATTATGTTGATAATACCATTCTTTGTAAATGTAAGTAATAAAAGTCAAACTTTTTTGAATTTACATTAATTTTACAAAATTGCAGTAGAAGACAGAAGTAATAAATTAATTTAATCTTCTCCCCCCAAATATTATTAAATTGTTAATTAATGCGGTATGTTTAATACATATGCATGTATATTTTTAATATCATTTTTAGGATTAATGATAATGTAGTACTAATCTTTGGTATTAAGAAGGATTAGTGAATTTAGAGGACCCTCAATATTCATCATCAAACCATTTCCGGGGGAAGGATGAATATCAAAAAACAAAATTTTCCTGTAGAAATTAACTAAAAAATTTAAAAAAATTTTCCAGCCCCAAATTTTACTTATCTATTTTTGAACAAAAAAAATTTCACCCGAAAATTATTTTATATACATTTTAATTGCGTATTAACCACTACTTATCAGTGATTTATTATTACAACAGAGATTTACTCATTGTGAAGTCTCTCGAACAGTCCACATAAATCTAGAATCATCTTGAAGAAACCATAATCACTAGAAATATGGAGAAACCGGTCGAACATTCTCGATGTATCGTAAATCAATATTTATGTATAAATTCACATAAACACGCACACAGAGTTGTTTGACAAAGCAACATAGAAGTGACCGTAGAAAGGTAAATTACCAGTGACAAGCCCAGAGTGGGTACTTACATGTGAAATTGAGTGGAACGATGGACAAAAGTGCAGCGAATATTCTAGTGATAATTAGTGCGAATTACGAAATGGATATAAATTAAAGAATGGTGCTCCAATTAAGTTCGTGTCCAGTTTATTAATTTAATTAATAAAATTTAAATTTATTTTCAATGTCTCATATGCTTCCACACCCATAATTCCGTGACAATGTGTGAATAATTTTTTTACCAAAATTTTACCTTTTGGGTGAAGAATTATTTTATACGGGTTAGGCTATTTTTTGGAACGGGAGTCACCTTCCATTACGACATCAGGTAATGTCAATTCCGGTGAATAATGTATAGATTAGTCACCAGAACATCTAGAGAATTCGCCAGGATTAGTTTTTTAAGAATTTATCCAAAGTGTTTGTTGTGTTCATTTTTTTTTAATTCTCCAAAAGTGTCCAAACACATTGTTATCAAATGAATTGATACGCTGATTAATCATAGCAAGATTGCCCAGACCTGATATATATGTATATATATATATATGAAATGATTTATTTAAAGAGCATTAAATTGTTATATGTATCAATTACAGTAAAACCTCGTTAATTTAAACCAATAATTCAAAATTTATCATAATTCCAACTTTTTAAAATACCCAGGTTCCAAATGTTATTTTCACAAAGGATTTATCCCTGTAATTCTTAATTCGAAATAATTTTTAGACCCTTACATTTTGAATTTATACTACATTATCACTAATTCTAAGAAATTTAAAATGAGAAATAATTTTTATATCCTTAAATCTGTTGCACCTTAAATCAATACATTTATTAGATTTTTTTAATAAGTTTTCAAAAACTAATAATGAGCATGGCTTATCAATTGCGTGGTTCTGCATAATTTGAAATGTTTTTTTTTTGGGTCTCTTGAATTTCGCATTAATGTGACTCTGCTATGTAAAATTGATGTGTATATTATAAATATTTTTGTCTTTGAAAATTCAAAATATATTTTTGTTGCTCCTGAAAAACCACAAATAACTTCGGAATATTATGTTCCTCCATACACTATATTCTTTGAATCGTCACAAGTGTAATTTTGATGTTTTTGTTTGGCCTGGCGGTAAGACACTCGCCTAGTGATTAAGTGGTCAGAGATTTCAGTCTCGTCCTGATAGACCACCAAGTTTGTCCTATCTTCGTAGTGGAATTTTTTTTGAAAATATCTGAAAATTGTAGGAATGTCTGTACGACATGTTTTCTAAGTACACATCTATTTTGAAAAAAAAAATTCTTAATGTAATTTTTTCTCTACTTCCAGATTATAATGTTCTGGGTGACAGATAATTTCCTCATGTATCGTCCACATCCAGATACTACAAAAATTAAAACTAAGGTAAATATTTATACATGTGTATATACATATAATTCTCTCTCATTTCAGTCTTTATTTATTAATTGATTACTTACAGATAAGGTCGATATGATGTGATGTAATGGTAATACATCTTCCCAGAAATATAGGACATATGGGCTCGAGTCGCAGTAGCAGCCAAAATATCTTTTCATTGATTTGATTTTTCTGCATGTCTTTCTAATTGATTAATTAATTTGGTTTTAAATTTCATAGAATTTAGTAATGAAAAAATTACAACCTCGCAATAATAATGTTCTTTAATTATAATATACAGGGTGTACCAGAGTTAGCAGCAGAAACTTTGCCGGTAGATTCCTGCCTATGTTATGAGTCTAAAATGTTCAAGCAACTATGACCTAATATCAATAGTTATGGAGATATGCAATATAAAAAATTGCATTTTTTCTCAATATTTCTGACTTATTTTTTGCAAAAAGTTGAACTATCATTGCAGCAACTTATGTTGATTATGAAAAATTCTTTCACTTTAATACAAGTCAAATAAAATGATAAAAACCTTGTAAAAATTGAAAAAAGTTTTTTATTTACAACATTTTTATCATTTTATTTAAGTTGTATTAAAGCAAATGAATTTTTCATAATCGTTACTGTAATGATAGTTCCACTTTTTGTAAAAAAATAAGTCAGAAATATTGAAAAAAAATGCCAACTTTGATATCGCATATCTCCATAACTATGATGTTGTGTCATGGTTGCTTGAACATTTTAGAGTCATAACATAGGCAGTAATTTACCGGCAAAGTTTCTGCTGCTAGCTCTGGTACACCCTGTATATGTATCAATTGTGTCCAAAATTAAAAAATGAATCAAATCAGTTAATTCTCGTATCCTCTAGCGGCAGATACACAAAGTAATTTGTAACTATCACATTAAAAAGTGGATTGCTTAAAATGGATAATATATGTTAATCAATTAATAAATGAGACTGAGAAAGATCAATATATTGGTGGAAAGGTACAAAGCTGATGTGGTGTAATGGTAACACACCTTCCCGGAAAGATAGGAGATCTGAGCTTGAGTCCCGGTAGCAGCCAAAATATTTTTTCGTTGATTTGATTTTTCTGCATGTCTTTGAATTGATTAATTTTTTTTACGTTAATTATTATTTAAAAATTCCAAAGTATGACATGTCAAAAAATGTCTTATCGATTTCTGTTTCTACGGCGGTTTATTTTGTTGATAAGCAATCATTATAATATGTATTTTTTATGCGAAATTTGACTAATGTGAATTAATATTATATTAACAAGCATTTGATTTTTTCCCAGATGATAAGGTTTTTGGCTGCTTTTATCTATCTGTTATATCATTATGTATTTTCAATAATATCATAGGTGGTTTTTTTTTTCATTATAAAAATATAGTCACAAGATGGATTCATTAAAATTTTAGAAAACGTCACCGTTCCGTATTTGCTGTACCTACACATTGTAGTGGCCGTTATTTCAATATGAAATGTCAGAAATAACGTGTCATATTTTGATAATCATATGAAATGGTTTAAAAAGAATTGCAGAAATATCAATGTACTTTTTACTGTAGAATAATGCAAAAAAAATATATTTAAGGTTCTTCTCACTTTTAAAACTATTCTCCTCAATTTTATTGAATTTCAGGTGATTTTTATCGAATATTGAATTCTGACAAACTGGAGCTCATTATTGTCGCTGGCCTATTACTGTTTGCAGTCTTTAAAATTTTTTTTTACAATTTTACAATTTCCATCCATCGATCCACATATTTGTTATTCTCAGTTGCAAAAAAAATTTAAATATTTTTTCAATTTTGTCAAAATTTAAAAAAAAATTGAATTACGTAACCTAAAATGTATTTATTTATGGTGCGAGGGGCTAAAAATTATTTCAAATTATTGGGCCTATCCTATCACAAAATTAATATTTTGGGACTTTTTTATTTGAAAATTTTGAATTATGGGGAATTTTGAATTAATAGGGTTTAACTGTATGAAGGAATCATATGAATAATATTTTCAGGTACGTTATCGTTCAATCAAGAAAGACAAGGCAGAATCAGAAAGCGATGAGCTGTCAGCCGACGAAAGACTTCTAGGAGCGCATGCGTGACCATCACGTAAGCCTACACAAGAGTGGGCGTAAACGTTTCCTTTTCCAAAGAATACGCGGCCAAATATCGTTGTGAACAGTCAGATAAAATTTTAAAAATTCGAATTTATATTACAATGACGCTGTATTCTGTCCTGATTATAAATTTTGTAAATTTGCTCATCACATTTAAAAAAAAAAATCTGAGTTTAACTAATTCTTTATCCAAATAGATATTTTAAAATGTTGATTGCTGGATGTTAAATTTATACGGCAAATATATGAGACAATTTTACATTTTAAGAAAGTTTAACTGTTTTGCATTGAATGCATATTTGGTGCTAAACTTTCAGTGATCTCTTTGAAACTTTCAATATTTTTGTACCATTTCTATGTACAACACTTGTGTGTATCAATATTTTACAATAATAGCTCTTTTGGATTGTTCTAGTGAAGATCAGCTTTTATTTAGTTTACATTTCTGTAAGAAATATTAATGTCTCATTTCAATAAGGGCTGAAAATGACCATCAAGGGGGTCATGTACCCCCAACTGAGTACCCCAGAATAAATAATACATATTATTGTTTGAAACCCATGAAAATTTATGCCCATAAAAATAATTTACAACTTTTAATAAAAAGTTTTACTAAGCCCTCTGTTTCAAACAAGATACGGCTTTGTCCAATCTGAATACTTCTACATTAGTTCTATCACCATTCGACATAATTTTCTGTTCTTAATAGTAATTTATAATTTTAATTTGAAATCGCCGTCAATTTAACATTTCTGCTACATTTAGAATCTTAAAATATGTGTTGTTGGCATTACATTCTTTCTGTATTTGCATAAAATAATATTTCTCAAATATAATTTTTTTCAATCAGACAAAGTCCTATTTAAATATTAGCCTAAATTATCTCAAATTTATTGCGTAATATGGAGGTAAAATAAAAACAATATGCTACATACTAACTAAATATGCTTTTGTATTTGTATTATGTATAAAATATAATTCTGTTTTCTCGTTACATATATTTATATCAAAATTTTGAATTTGAACTGTATCCATCCATCGATAATAGCTATAAGTGTTTTAAGGCTATCGGCAGTATCTTAATAATCGAATTTATTACTTCAAGTAGATTTTAAAATCTGAAGTTGTAAAGATTTAAAATTCAAATGAAATTGAAAACTGAAAAAGTCTTGGCACATTGTAAACCTTGACATTTTAACAATTTTTAATAAATACGAGTTGAGAAACAGTTGGGGCACCCAATGGTCATACTTTTTTTGCTTTATTTTGCGTAGATTTCATAAAAATTATAAACTTTTAAGGCTTTAAGATATAAAAAATGTTAACACTTAAATTATAAATATATATTTTTTTAAATATATGAATTTTGTCCTGAAATATTTCTGAGAGACTGATTTTATGGTGATATAAAGAAAGTCACCTAACAAGAGAAGAGTTTGTCATGGTAGTCAGCAGTGAATGAAAAGAATATGTTAGGAAGCCATACATCAAGTCTTGCAACAAATTTAAATTAATCTATTGTTTCAGATATTGATTTCCTCAAAATATTTTGATTTATATTATGTTTGCTGTGTATGTTAAATAAATTGCTTACTGCATGCAACATTATTTGTGCGTTGAAACTCTCGTGCACACATGTAGTGAATAAATAAGCATTCTCTATTGTACCTTGTTAATATAATTGCAATTATTCAATCATCAATAAATCAATTGACCCAATGTACATGCAGCAGTTTCAGAAGAAATATTAATGTGTTCAGTAAAAAAAACAGTAAGCATGTTAAAGACATGTTTTGCTTTCAAATCCTTTTATATCAAATAATAATGTTTGTAGTTAATTTTTTTTCCTATTTCGCATTCAAAATCTTATTTTTATATCAAAAAAGGTTTATTTATTTAGAAAAAACTTGCATTTATTCTAACGTATAAAGAATTTTTTTCATATTTAGTCACTTAAACTACATAATCTGCAACAGCAGGAATCTGTTTGAGCTTTTGCTTTTTTAGATGGATCCCAATTTTCGTTCACCCATGCACCTAAGTATTCGTTTTGCTTGACTCTTTCTGTTAGTTCGTTGTTGATGGTTATTTGGTGTCGAAAGTGATATTTTTGATACTACATATTAAGAATTTGGTTTTGTGAGTGTTCATCTTCAGGGCATATTTTTTATTTGCTTCATTCGCCTTTTTTTACTAGTGTTTGAAGGTCACGGGCATTGTCTGCAAACAGCACTGTATCGTCTGCAAATCTAATATTAAAAAATAACATTAAATTACAATACATAAGCCCTGATGATGGACTCTCCAATGGGATCCGAAACTTCAGCCAAAAAGATCATAGAAACATGGCAGAATTTCCCAGAAAACCTCTAGAAAAAAATTCTAATTTTGTTTAATAGTTTATTATTTACCAATATCCCTAGAGCAGTATCATTATAAAATCTCTGTAACAGCTGTGTATTATCGTTTATAACATGCAGCCCTATTTCTATAGTTTTATTATGGTTATATCATTAACAAACAGTGGACGGATATATGTAATTGATTATTTTCATCTTTAGCTTTAGTCTTCTTAACAAATCCTTGTAGCATTGTGATTTGAAGAATATTTTGTTTAAATATTTTCCATCTCACTTGTAATTCACAAAAAAGAATCTGATATTGACGAACACTGAATACTGACGTATACCTACGTTTCGTTTATTTTTTATTTTATTTTTCATCTATTAAGTCCTGGGATAAAGATCTACCATCCCAATATTGCTATTTTCAGAATAGCACAGATTGTCATCTTCATAATATTACAAAAATACTCTTTCTTTTCCTCTACAATGTGCAACAAAACAATATGTTTTGTTACTATACATGTTCATAAAGTAAGGGTCGTTTGATCATTAAAAAAAATACACTCATGAGAAAAAAATATTATTTACATTTTTAGATTACCACATATCTTCACTTTTCCACATAATCACCATTCAGTTCTAAGCACTTTTCGTAACGCTGCACCAGTTTCTTTAACCCTTCTGCATAGAAGTTCGCCGCCTGGAAATTGAACCAGTTGACAATGGCAGTCTTGAGTTTCTCATCCTTTTCAATTTCAATTTCAATTCAATTCAAACCGTTGTCTACCAAGCCACTGTTTCAAGCCACAGTTTTCGGTTCCTTTGTTATACAATTTTGTCAGTCTGAATACTAGGCTTGCCACTACGCTCTTCATAGACCATTTCTAAAGTTTCTACACCAGTTTCTAACCTTTCCTTTACTCATTATTGTAGGTCCATACACAAAGCACAACTCCCAATGAATTTTTAGCAGGTGAAGATCCTTTTGCACACAAAAATCAAATCACAGCACGCACTTCACAACTATTGGAAGAAACGATTATTGCAGACATTGCTGTCTGCATTCACCGATAGGCAAACGCCTACTAAAACAAAATAAAACTGCAGTAGCTTTGTAAATAGCCAATAGATGGCCCCGTATGCATGAAACTGTGTTCAGACCTGCTAACATTTAGATATAAGGCAATGGCCCTTACTTTATGAATATACCTAGTATAACATAGATATTATTTTAATATTGTTTAGTATGTACATATGTTTTTCAAATTCTGAATGAATGATCTATGTGACTAAATTATTATGACAAAAAACAAATAATTATATGACACGTGATCAAATACAAAGTATGTTAGCATTCTCAATTCTCAAATTTTTTGTTTTGATTTCATATTCCTGTTGAGATGCAATGTAAATGCAAATGCCATACATCCTCTAAGACATTATGACTTAGAATAATGTGAATGTTAATTCTAAAAATATTTGTATCATTTCATAAACTGCCTTGACTTCTTCTTCCTTCGTATGGTGTGGAATCGGAGGGGGACATCTAAGTTTGTGAGCCAGTCTAGGGCTTCAGGAGTCTCTCATCTGTTCTGCCAGGGAATGAGTGGAACGAGCATTCTTTGACCACATGTTTGGTGATCTGCACCGCACCGCATTCACACACAACGGCTACGGGAGCACCTTGTTCTGTTGATGGAGGACCAGAGTTTACGAGGCAGTGAGAACCCAGATTGTCTCTCAGTGTTAAACTGCCTTGACTTAAAATTTTTATTTTATTTAAATTATACTAGGATCTCGATTTATGACAAGGTTACATTCCATGAAATTGTATAGGTAGGTGTGCAAATTAGAGGATATTTTTTCGCAGGATGTCTTAGAAATTTACGATATGCATTCTGCAATCGTCTTGAATACAAATGCAAATGCTAATAAAGTATTATATTGTGCTAAAAAACTGCGTGGCAAAATAAAACTGTCTCAGGAGAGATAAAAAATATTAAAAGTTCATAAATAAAATTATTTATATTTTATTAAAATAAATATTACATTAGCAAATTTTAACCTTTCAAATAACAAAATTGAACTCTAATAAAAATTGTAGTAATAAGAAATGATGAGATTTTTTTTATTTTTAAAAATTCTAAAGTTTGCTGACTTGTTTTCAGTTAAACCAATTGCATAAATGTCTCTATAATACTGGGCATTGTTAGTGAAATTATTCACAATGCTTCTGCTTCGATTTTCATTATCATCGTGCTTAGTAAAATTCTCCATAGCTTTCTCCAAAAAATGTGTCTGCCAATTTTTTATTAGTTATTTCCTCTCTAACTTTTTTTGTATGCTCCCTAACTTCTTCAGTTGTAGCAGGTTGTCATTAAAACCACCATTGTGTATGTAAATGTTTCAACGTGGTGTATATAGACTAATAATGTTACCAAACACAAAAAAAGTTGTTAGTAAAAGACCATATTTTCAGTCTTATGTTTTCAATGCTATGTGAGTGCATATCTAGATCCAAGTGTATTTTAATTGTATTTTGGTCAGTTTAAAAGAGTTTTATTACATTTTTTCTAAGTATCTCCTTCATAGATATTATTTCTTTGATATTACCATAAGCTTAAATTACATTTTATTTATTTATTTATTAGCAAGTAAATTTGTGTTGGTTAGTATCTCAAATACACCTATAATGTTTTAGACATTGAGGTGGTCATTGCAGAAACAACACAAGTCACTCATTGTAAACTATTGTGAACTGAGTTAAAAAATTTATTTGAAGTTCACAATATGTTATATTTTACAGGCCATCTCGTAACTAGTTGCAAAAACTTTGAGGGAGTCTTCTTCATTCACTTTTAAAATATTCTTTACACTTTGGGTGAAATCAGCAGTTATGGAGATAGGCGACATTAAAGTTTGCATTTATTTTTGCAATGTATTTCTAATCTATCTTCTGTAAAACTTTGGAATATCATGTAATTAACTTATATTGAATATTAAAAATGTATTCACTTGTGATATTTATTTCTTTATTTGTATTGTATGTGATACAAGTCAAATAAAATTATTAAAACCACTCAAAAGTTTCAACCATGGGTTTAATTATTTTAACAAGGTTTTACTCACTTACCATCATACTGTTTCTGCGCAGGGGTAGGCAGAGAGGATAGTGCACCACACTCTTCTGTTCTGACACACAACTCTCGCCTCATCAATATTCATACATTTTCGCATACAATTTCGACGATTATTGAGACTCCTAACCATCCTCTAATATCTGATTAATCTGGTCATGCCGCATTTTCTGCAGTCATCCTCTCTAGTTCCATCAACACTTGCGTCATATATTTTTCTTACCATTCTTACATTGTTCATTCGCTCAACATGCCCAAACCAACCAAGTGACCCTTTTTTCATTGTACCGATTATGCTAAGCTTTACATTCTTTGCAAGGTTTTGATCATTTTGTTTGATTTGTATCACATCAAATAAATTTTTAATATTCAATATAAGTTACTTTCATCATACTCCAACGTTTTACATAAAATAGGTCAGAAATATTGAAAAAAAATGCAAACTTTGATGTCGCATATCTCCATAATATTGATATATATATATATATATATATAATATATATATATATTTTTTTTTTTTTTTTTTTGATGTACATATTATAGTCTTAGTAATATTTTTTATGTAAATAGTCCAGTATTGTTTCTCTTCGAAATTTTGTCTCAAAATAATTATTAACTAATATTATTTATGTTTTTTTATATACTTGTTATAGTTAACTAATATATAACAAGTAATATTGTTTATGCGGTAACTAAATACATTACCATTTGTATAGTAAGTATGCTTTAGATACCTGTAGCAGCCGCATACAGTGAGTACATTGAAGCATGACTTTTACTTAAACATATATTTTGGAGAAAACATAGAAATTAGATAATTATTTTACAGAGTATTATGATATATTAAAATACGAATAAAACAATAATAATTGTAATAGGAATATTACGAGTTAATGTTTTATTTCCATTTATTTTCAAAACATGGTTACATAGTTATACTTCAATGTTCCCACTTCTCACCTTTGCTATGTATGATTCTTTTTAAAATGTGTACTTTATTCCAGTATGAGTTATCTATTGTGCGATTAAGTAATATAATTTTCATAATCTCAAGCAATTCTAATGAAAAGGAGTTTTAGTATAATATGTTAATATTATTTATTTATTGAATTTGCAAATTGCATTTTATGGTCACAACAATAAAAATAATTTATTCTCGGTATACAACGTCAATTTTTAAAAAATATTTTCATCCCTTTTAAAAAAATTTAATATCATATTTGATTATATTATCATTGAATTGTTATTGTTGTCTAGTGTAAAAAATTTTCTGTTTCATTTTGAAATGGATAAATCTCAAATTACATATAATAATAAGACGCATACTTAATAATCATAGTGCTGAGATTTCAAGGAAACATCAGCATCCTTGCCGGCGCTATCGTTCCATTCCCGAAGAGGATTTTCACACTTGACAACATTGTATTATAGTCTATTGATGGAGTAATTAATATTTCGGTCATTGATTTTACACATCATTTTTCCGCTTTCTTATTACAATCTGTCGATGCACATCTAAATGGTTTTGCATTTTCATTTTATTTTAACATATTTGGTGGTTCTTCATGTAATTTTAGTGATTTATAGTCACATATAAATTATTAGAATAGTTAATTTTGTCATTCTGACATAAATTAATATAGATAGGTTACATTACTCACTCACACTGGAATCCATATGAAACTAACTAAGGGATCATGTTTACATCCACTTTTATTCTATTAAATATAAATATGCTGTTTTGATTTATTCTACTGTAATTTGTGTTGTAAAATTCATCACACATTCAAACTAGATATTGATAAAAATTGATTATAATATGCTTATGTTCTGTGGACCATGAAATGCCCCAACTATTTTACAATTTTCTTTCATTATTTCCTCTCTGCAGGAATCATAGATTTTTGTTTAGTAGATGTTTTTTATTTTAGTTATCAGTAATAATGAATCATTAAACTTTGCTGTTCTTATGCAAAATGTATTATAATTGAGACAATAAACACAACAATAGATTAACCTACAAAAATCAATATTTAGGTTTATAAAAATACATATTAATAAATTGTCAAATTATAAAGTGCAAAATAGACCCATCCACATTTTCATAATGCAATTCATTTATTTTTCAAATTCATACAATGTGCAGAGTCCATCATACAAATTTGGATTCCAGAGTTGGCCCACAATTTGTTTGAATCTTCCTTAATTTTCCATATACCTACTACTAAATACAATTTTTTTATTATCTGTCATAGTTTAATGAAATAAAAATAAGTCTTAAAAACAAAACAAAAAAATCTTGAATTATGAACTTCTTGTAATAACTGTAGGTGAAGATAATCTATTACCGTGATCTTAATCCAAATGTCTGTTGCGTATCTACTGACAAAATTATTCTTTCAGCCATATTTAGTGTGGTACCTTTTTTATTAGCATGAGAGGTATTTTTGTATTTTAATATTTAAAACATTTTGATAAAAATGAATACTTTGTATTTTAATATTTAAATAAAAATTTTGATAAAAATTAATACTTATATATCTTTAAAATGTAAATAAAGACTGTTTATTTTAAAATAAATGTGTTTTAATATAAGAAATACAAAAAATCTAGATGAAAAACTTTAATTTATTAATTAACATTAATATGAGTTTTTGTTAATATTAAACATTTTTTTCCTATTTAAGAAGCACATTCTTATTGGTGCAGTGGTCGCCATCTCTCTCTACCTATCCCAGATATCATCTAGAAGTTATCTGAAGATGTCTCATTATTTGGTGCCTTCATTATTTGGTGAACGTATTTTTGTCTTCCTGTGTGACAGATACATTGCACTACATTTCTGCGGTAAGGATTGGGTTTAAAAATGTGTCCTATCCATTGGACATCTTTTCTTCTCATTACATTCTTATTTGTAATTCTTTCAGTCTAGCTTATTTTATTCATCCTTCTCATCACCTTGATCAATATTTTTGGCAGTTGGGTGGCCTTATTAAAATACGTCAATGTATACAGTAGAACTTTGTTGATTCCAAATTCGAGGAGGACACAAAAGAAAACATGTTGAATTATCTGGAACCCCATTAATTCGAAATTTAAGTTAAAAAAATCATAATTGTGAAATTTGCCAAAAATCGTTAAACCTTTGAAACAAGCCATTCATTTTGTAAAAAAGTCTGTTTTTGCATATTTCAAAAACCATTAATAAAAGATCGCGACATTTTTATTGCTAAAGTACCTACCCGATATTGACATATTTTTGTTGTTCTCACTTGCGAAATATATCAAAATATTAAAAAAAAATAATAAAAATAAAAAATCTAATTGTTGAGCTAAAATATATTGATGTATTGTGCAAGATGCTGGAAATTATTGGCTATACATGCTGAGGCAAAAATTGTAAAATCTTTGTAGATACTTTAGTATATGTTGTAAAGTAAGTATATGTTGCCAAAAGTATATACCTACATTGAATTGTCGAGGGCCAAAAAAACAGAGAAACATAAATCACCAAGGCCAAAGATTTTCTGAATTTTTTGCGATTTTTCTTTTTACGAAAAAACTATGAAAACATGTGTATATTAAAAAAAAACATATTATTTTATCGTAATTGTCGTAATGCAATGATTTTTTTATCGTTGCCAGCGCGAAATATTAATTTATTTTTATTTGTTTATTAGAGACAACACAAATACGAAAATTAATAATTAATTTTTATTTGTTTATTAGAGACAACACTACTATTTTTATTTGATATCTATCTAATAATCTTCTTCTGTGTGGTATATTTTGTTGCACGGCATGGCACACAGCTGAACATCGCACTTATAACACATAAATATGAACACTTTCACACACACACATATTTCAAATAAACGCAACATAATTGAGTGTATTTTTGTTAATAAGTACCTGTTAGTATTCAATTGAATCATAAACCAATAAAAATTGACAAATATCGCAAAACATATCGTATATATTTGTGTATACGTGTACAAATAAATCGAAAATCGAAAAAAATAAATCGTATTTCCCGCGCACTTTGTGCGTGACCTTGAATGATGGAATATTTGAATTTCGATTGCACAACACGCGTGCCGGGCGCCATCTACAACTATCCTATACGATTTTGACGGCAGAAAAACTTCTGTTTTGATTGTTGATTTAAAATATAATCGGTGATGTTTTTGAGTTGAAAATGGAACGACGGGTCACTACGGAATTTCTCTACTGGGAAAAAATCACGTTTTTCAAATTCGATACGCGGCCGTCGAGAAATAATTAATTTTGTGCCTGTCGCATATATCCGATGTGGCACTCGGCCCCCTTTCATGGTCTGTCGCACAGGTCCGACGTGGCCCGAGAGAGAGAGATTAAACAGTTTCAGAAAATAATTCATAAATATTGAAAAAAAATTTAAACTTTGAACACGCAATGTCATAATATCATAACTATTAATATCATGACATTCTTGCTTGAATTTTTTTTTACTTATAATTCAGAATCTGCCTGTTAAGCATTGTGGACTAGCTGAACTAGGTAGCTCTGTTCTCACGCAACCATGGGATGATCAAAATGGACAAAACATACAGGAATCTGGGTTCTTGACATTCACAGTCTGTTTATTTGGACGGAAACATATTATAATCGATATTACACCCGCTTCCCAATGTCCGATCGAGCTGAAATTTTGCACTCATGACAATACATGAATCAATTGTCAGATTTACTACTTAATAAATTAATCCATCAAAATTAATATTCAAAGTTCGATATGTGAGTTAATGATCTCACCAAAAGATGGCCCTAGTTTCCTACCGAAATGATTTTGTACGCTGGTTAATATTAAAATTAAAAAGTAGAATATTATATTACATGAAAAAAATATATTTAAAAAACACGATTATATTTAAATGTACTAAAAAGTAAAAAACACATATTTTCATACAAAAACAAAATTTTCGCTCCAGATAAAAGCGCGGGCGCTTTCCCTCCATCTACATCAATATTGTAAGCGCCCACCACTGAGATCCCATATTCCGCCAGGCGACTCTTCGGTGACCTGAAAAGGTGTTGCTGGAAAACTTTAAATCGTTACAATATATTGCCCGCTCATCGCGGGCCTCCTCGAATATCACCTCGCAACACCATATTAAAGGGAATTATTGCAGGTTATTGGGAAAAAATAAACAAAAACATTTTTTAATTAAAAAATACTAACACAGTTTTTTTTTATTCTCTAAATTATTTAACCTAATTGATACAATTTACTTTGATACATGAGGGATATAAAAGCAAAGGCAGCAATGTCCCACTGAGGTGTTTCTGACATCTTGAAAATGTGTTCTGGGTTTTGGATGAAACTCTACATAACTACATAGTCCAGATCCAGTAGGGATGGGTCGTCGACGTATTTACCGTCGACGAAACGAGACCGTCCACGTCCGTCCATCGACGAGACGATCAACTAATTGAATTCGTCAACTAGTTGACGCGTCAACTTCGTTACGCGGACGTCGCGGACGTTCTATCTAAACATCGGGACGATGGTCAACTGTCTACGGTTCGACGCGACGCTGCTCGACGGCTCAACCGTTGGTTATTTTTATTACGTTAATTTTTAAAATTTAAAGAAGTTCGAAGGAATATAGTTTCGGGGAAAGTAAAACCGCTACTTGTGCTTATATGTAAAAAGAAATATTTTATTATTTATTTGTTTACGCACATTAAAGGCTTTTACATATTGTTTTATATACTTCTTTCTATATATAATAAAGAAAGAAGTAGGTATACACAACAATATCAGGTGTAAGCAGTAAAATATAAATATAAACTACATATATAAGCAGTGAAAATATCGGGTATAAGCATTAAAATATGAGTATAAAAATTAAAAATATAAAGTACAAAGCAGTAATGTGTGTATAAAAAAATATATTAGGTACACATCATTACATGTGTACAGGGTTATTTGGAAAACATTAATAAACGCGCAGGACTATATTCCTGCCTTGATTATGAGTCGAAAGCTATCATGACCTAATATCAATAGTTATGGAGATATGCTACATCAAAGTTTGAATTTTTTCAATATATCTGACTTATTTTTTGTAAAACGTTGGACTATCACTACACTAACTCAAATCGATTACGAAAAATTCATTCGTTTCAATACAAGTTAAATAAAATGATAAAAACCTTTACATTTATTTATTATCTATAAATTTATAAATAAATACATAATTTAAAAATACTTTACATTTGAGATGTTATCTAGAAATTTATTGAAGAATACATCTTTCAAAGTCAGGTTTTCACTTTGTGGTGACATTATTAATAAATAAATATATCTGTATTATTTGTCAACTTTAGTTTAAGGCTCAATCTGAGAAAAGGAACATTGTTCCCGAAACATGTAAAAAAACAGTAAAAAGTGGTGTAAACAAAATTATAATAGATTTATTTTTTTATCTATAAAGTTGAAAATAGGGAATTTTTAATTCTAAATTCAAGATTATATTACATATATAATAATTAATGTTGGACTCCTGAATAAGGACCATAATTAGGTATAGAAAATTTTATTCCCTACAAGTTTGTTTATCATTTATACGCTAAAGTTGAAAAGTAACGAAATAACACAATAATTAAATTTTACCATCCCTTTTCAGGTAGATATAAGAAATCGAGATCGATCGAATAAAATATTGATTTTAGAAAAATATCTAGCCGGCCTGTTAATTAATAATAGTTCAATAAAAAATAAAATAATTAAACAGAAACATTTTAAATTGGGAATTCACCGAAACGTCGCACGTGCAGATCGCAAAAAATCAAGTAAAAAATAATAGATAATAGCTTATTAAGCCTATCTCTCCCTACGCATGCATTCAAATCTCTGTCATAGTTCGTGTACACAGATCTGCACTCTATGATCGTGTACTTTAGAGTTGAAATGAATTTACCCGTCGAGCCGTCTATGGCGTCTACAAGTCGACGGCGAGAGATGAGAGAGAAATAAACGGAGACGTTTTGTCTTGCTCTCGCTCGTTGCTTTGCATTACGTTGAATCTCGAATCGTCTACCGTCCACGGCGTCCGCCGTCCACCGTCTACGAATTCAACTAGTCCATGCGATAAACGTAAACCGTCGACGTGTCGATGCAACGTCAACGATTGATTTCAACTAGTCCGTCCATTCAACGCCCATCCCTAAGATCCAGTAGATGGCCGCTACTTTGAGTCAATGGTTTATAGTCCGTCTAACTTATCTGAAGAATGGCCAAATTTGGAACTAACGACGCCATATTGAATTATCTACAGCTGACAGACCTTTGACAGACTTTGTTTACAGAGGGGTTCACGGCTGTTTCGATAGTTTTTTAAGAAAATTTTAGACTGTCACCATGCCAAAAACCATTAAAAGCGGTGTTCGGGAAATAATCTTGAAAATGCACACGTTTTTTGAAGAGGAACAACGTCTAAAAGCCCCAATTATACCGTTTGATTTTGTTCATAAATGTATTGCCGCCAATTGGCGCCGCTTCAGGTTAGTGCTGCCATGCAGTTATAATGATTTTCCCATACTTAGTTTTTTATTTTACTATTATACAATTTCTTCAGGTATTTTTGAATCGGCAATTTACAAAAAAAATAAAGAAGGTAAAGCGGCCGTGGAAATGGGCATTAAAATACCTACACCTGGAAAAAAAAGGATAAGTGGAAAAATTGATATTGATGACTTTGATTTGGGAGTCATTAGGCGAAAGGTACACGATTTTTATACTTTTTAAGAAAGAGTTACCTACATTAAGTAAACTGCAAATGGTACTGAAAGAAAACATAAATTTTCAATGATATCGTGAGATATAACGTAAATTACTGCATAAGCTAGGTTTTCGTTTTCGGAAGACTAAAAGTAACCGTAAGGAGCTTATAGAACGCAATGATATAATTAATATGTGCCATGAGAGCAAAATTCTTGTATGAGTTAAGGAAGAATGAAACTTATTTGAATCGGCGGCCAGTCATACATCTAGATGAAACAAAGTTGGCAAAGTGAAGATGTCAAAGGTGTATTCAAACCAGGTCAGTGCTTCATAATTGTCAATGCAGGAGGGGAAACTAACGTGTTCATTTGAATAAACATCTTTTTTTCAAAAATAAACTTTTTTATTTATTCACATTAAAGACTGGTTGCATCAACTTACTTTATAGCAATAGTTCATTTAAAGTACAGATTTTTACGAGAGCGAGTTGTTTGATCGGTGGAAAATGCAAAATATCTATGCTTTGAACGAAAGATTAATATAAACCAAGTTGATACAACGGCGCTAAACCGATTGATATCCTTAGGTGTTACTGAGTTAAACATGGCCCCTCAATACATAACCGACTTCTGCATTCCATTCTCCGCAAATAATAGACAACTAACACTTCGCTCAGCATCAACATCTAATACAAATAGGTTAGCTGAAGTAAATCGCGTCCACAAAACTAATTTCGGTGATCGTGCTTTCGCGGTGGCTGGACCAAAGTTATGGAACAAACTATCTAATAAACTGAGACAAACAGACAGCTTACCACTGTTCAAAAAACAACTTAAGACGCATTTATTTAGACAATCCTATAAAAACACACCACGCGGATGATCCGTCGATTTATTTGCTTTGCCGATTTGGCGCAACGGAAAAGACGCGGCGGAATATCTGCGTAATGTGGCGCCGGCCTAAAAGAATTATTATTGTTTGGTTTTTTCTTTCTGAAAATTGTATTTTTCTTTGATTTTGAAAAAACGCCATTTGGTGACGTGTATTTTGCGTTATATTTTGATAAATTTATTTGTAATTACTTTACATTTTTTGTTTTTTATCGTGTCGTATACTGCTTAATAAATTGTTTAAGAAAAAACGAATTTGCAAAAAATTCCCTAAAAATGAGATAATTTTTAGACTATGGGCAGCACCACAACGATTGGGACGCCCTCCTTTATTCTCCAGATAAGTTGGACGGACTATATTTGAATTTGAAGCACAGAATAAAGATAATTTGAAGTATTATTGAAATTATTGTCTGTGGTTTGATATTTCACGGTTTGCTATGGTTTCATATATTTTTTTCTATGATTCATAAATTCGTATGGTTTATGGTTTGATATTGATGAGTGCAGGGCCTGCGCACTCTATCCATAAAGTTTCGATTCCGTTATAATGGCATCAATTCTTTTATGGGAATTTTTTTAAATTTCATTTTTCGGCGGTTCTAATTTGGTGTCAGTACTTACCTACCCTTGCCAACTATTTTAACAATTATTGTAGTGGTATTAATGTTGGTTTCGCAAAATGTTCATATTGGTTACACTGTTCACAAATATTCTGTGGTTCACAATTTGCGACGCCATCAGACGCCATTTTAATTTTTCAAAATATCAAATATGTCTTTATTTTGTGGCGATTTTGCTTGTTTATTTTTTTACAATCCCGCTACCACGTCACCGCCTCCGACATTGACATCCTCTGATAATATGTTTGTTTCGATATGAAACTGAATATTGACATTTCACAAAGGATATCTGCTACAAAAACGAAATATTTTATGGTCCTTTTGAACTGTCATACTGAAACCGAAAATACACGTGAGTGATTGTATTTTATATTTATATTAATTATATTTGGAATGTTTTATTATAATTGTGTTTGAAAGTTTATTAGAAAAAGTTATTTTACAAAGGAAAACTAATTTACACAGGGTATAAAAGCGAAGGCAGCAATATCCAAAAAATTGTTTTGAATGTAGTCACAGAGGATTACTAATTTAAAATTAACCGAATTCTAGATTTTATGTATTATTTTATCCCTTCCAAAATCTTGTTTCCTATAAATTTACAGGCTATGTTTCCCATAAAATCTCAATACTGTTGACTCATTTGTCCAAGTTTTCCGTATGATTAAAATACAAAAAAAAATTATGGTTAATTATTATTACATCATTATCTTTGTATAACATGCATACAATTATTAATTAAGAGTTATTATTATTTCACTGCTGGTTTTAGAAAGAACAGAACTTCCCACTGACATGTGTAAATGATAAGTAAAATTATTATGTCTACAGATTCAAGTCCAAGGAGATGAATATTGGTGTGACGGATGAACATCTCAATGGAATCCTCAGAACCCAGCTCCAGCAAAGGAGATGAGGGTAAGAATATTCAACTATAATCTATAACTAAATATTTTTTAAACAATGATTGCTTGTGTTGTATTTTTTTTAATACACAATACATACATTAATAAATGTTTACAACATGAATAAAATAAATTTAAATAACAGTACTAAAATATTAAACTAAGTAATTTCATAAATAAATAATTTAGTTAAAGTATGTTTATGTTAATAAAAATTAATTAAAGATGGACACACTCTCCCACACTTGTTAATTTAATTTAATTGTTAATACCCATTAATTTAATTTAATTGTTAATAAAATTTAGTTAAAAATGGACACACTCATCTGTCATTTTCCAGCGTTGTCAAATTTAACAGATTGTATTATTTTTAAGGTTAAAATCAAGAAGAAGAAGAAATAAAGCGTTGCTGCCTAACCGGTCTGTAGCAGCATTCTTAAAAATCCATGCAGATGTAAGCATCGACAAAGAGGCTTCACAGACAGTGGACTTTGTAAAATATTATTAGAAATGTAAAAATAATGTGCATAATAATATCGAACCATGATTACTTTAGTGTATTAAGTGAAAAATGCAGTTTTGAGATATCGGCGTTAGATGTTATAAATTTCTTTATCAAATTGATTTTCAATTATTTGTTTTAGAATTTTTTGAATATTGCAAGGATTTGGATTGCCTCACATGCACCCATCAATAAACCTTATATTTGCGTATAAGGTTTATCAATGGGTACAGCATAATATAACTATTTTATTATATTTTGATTGAGACAAGGTTTTATAAAAGAGATAAATCATTTAGACCTTCCGACAAATCTGGTGTTTTTAGTATATCTAAAATTAGTGTTTTGCTTTCCTTAATGGGAACATTAATGAATGATCTTGCAATATCAAATGATACTAACTTTTCATTCAATATCTTTTAAGGTATTGACTACATGAAATTTTAATTGTATACTTTGGTTTAAATACGTTGGAGTTATTTAATATTTTTGTAATGATTGAAGTTATTTTGAATGTTGGGGAATTGCATTACATTGGGATACTGCTGATCCGATGGGGCTGTTTCCTTTGTGAATTTTGAGAAAGCCGTATAATTTTGCGATCATTAACACTGTTTGCCTTTTTTCCTTACAAATTAAACTTATGGAAGTTATTGTCCGATCGTCCTGATGAAGATATAATACAGTATCGAAATCATTAGACGTTTAAAAAAAATATGTGTGGTTTTTAACGCTATAAGCATAAAAAATATTAAATCATTTGTTCTACTTTTTTAGTTTCAAACCGCTTGATCTTACTGACCGGTTATATTATTTGCAATGCATTGTAAATGATGTCTTATTGATATCTGTTCTTGTATACGCTTATGTAATTGAAAATAATTATTCTGAACATTGAAGTGTAAAATGACAATTGAAAAGAATACTTTTTTTGTTGTGTATCCAGAATAATTATTATGTATGTGTAATGTTTATGTATGTAAGAATCGTTGAAAATACTGTCAACCCATTAGAATGTACTCTGTTTATCATATCTTCACACTTTTGATCATTTAGATGATATTCCTAACCTTTTTTTATTATTTTAAAAATTTATTCTATAAATAGGAAATATAATAATTTTATATTTCTTTATATATACAGCATTACATATAATTATTTAAAATTTTATTCTAACTAAAGTATCACATATTTTTTTAGTTTCTTCTTAAAGTTGTTATATTATTTACATCTCTAATGTCCCTGGTAGTTTTATGTATAGTTTTGTTGTAGTAGTAGTTTTATATATAGCACTGTGCATGGTTGAAATTTGTGATTTTTTTTAAACGTAATCTTTTCATCTTCTCTTGTGCAGTGGTCATGTTTGTGTTTGTTTTTTTCTTAATACTTCAAAGATGTTGTGTCCATTATTAATTTTATATATAAGTAGAAATAGAATTAAATTTAATTATTTGTCTATTATTGGTAAACTTTCTAGCACCACTTTAATTCTTGTGTATTGATTTATTTTTAGTATAATTCTTAATAAATTTTTTTTTAGTATAATTCTTAATATTTCTTTTTTTTCTTTCTTTTCGAGTATTGTTATTTTTTCAATTCTTCTTCAACCCAGAAATAGTATACTGCCGCAGTAGTTGATGTGGGGGACAATTATTGCGTTATATAATATATTTTTGCACAATTTTGTTTTGATCTCTTCTGATTCTTTCCAAGGGTGAAATTCATTTTGCTATTTTTTGTTACATATTTTGTGTTCAATGTAAAGTTTAGTTTATGATTTATAATTGCTCCCAAATATTTTACATCGAATTGGGTAGGAATTTATTGCAATGTTTTTTTTAAATCAATATTCGTTGAATTTTTCCTTTGTATATTTGTACTTAAAACAATCATTCTGAATCTAAAAAATATATTATTTGAATGTTACATTTTTTTATCACATCACTTAAATAATATTAGTAATATTATTAACAGGCAATGAAAATTAACTAACACATGAATACGAAGTGTAATCTTATTTTGTATAATCATCACAAATCATTGATTTCCTTTACCTATTAAAATGGTAGCTTGTGGTGTAAATTATTTACCGATCAATTTTACATTTTATTTTCTAAAATATTAATAATTACAAAATATATAATATTGAATTTTTATTTTCTTTGCGAGTTTTGTTATTTAAAAAAATATTAATTCTATGTTTTTGAAT
>JADDOH010004462.1:0-21995 GCA_016648135.1 Agrypnia vestita
TTTTTTATATTTTGAAACAATAATACACAACTTTTAACCAAAAAAGACAGTGAAATATTAATATAATATTTTTTAATTATATTAGGAAGAATTTTTCATTACTTAGGTCACTGAATGCTGTTATTCAGCATCGATTTTGAATGACAAATAGTATAATAAAATTGGGAATGTTTAATATTTTGGCAGTGAATAGCAACATTATATTCGTATCTTTTGCAGATTGTGGTTTTTGGATTGACTCGGTTTCGGATTGACGTTCTGTAGATCTTGTTTTCTTTTTATTCGGTTAATGGCTGTGGTGATAATGCCCGCACTTGCCTTTTATTGATTCTATATCCGGGAAAAATATATGGGTCAAGGTAGAAATATTTTGGATCAGTATTTCTAGTAATTGTTGTGATGTTCGTGACGCATTAATGGCCGTAATATTTGTGGTTTTGTTGAGATCGTGATCAAGATCATCGCCATTAGCCATTGTGGGTGACAGCCAAAAACGTGGTTTTGTTAATTGTACTCCAGACTTATCAGGTTATATGAACGATGCGATTCATCGAATGTTTCGTCAATTTTTATAAATTTGTGAACACTTAAAAATATTTGAAATGATCATTTATGTTATTTTTGGCGGGAACGCCGTAATTTGCGTAGCGCGTACAAGCTGTCACTTCCTTCAATGGTTCCGCTGATGGGTTTTAAATCGTGTCTTAATTTCAGAATTGAAATATTAATGTCACATTGCTGTTTAGTGAACACTTTCCCGATACATTCCCAAGATTACAAATAATTGAAATCCTATAAATCTTCTTCGTACTCATAATTGAAAACAAATATGGTGGACCTTACGAAAAAATATTAATAATTTTCGTGTTTTGATTTTCTTGATGCTTTCCTATTTTTTTGAGTTTTCATCTAGCTTCTAACCCAAGTTTTTTTTTCTAGGCTGACCAGAAAATGGATAAACGTTTTAGTGAAAATGTCTACGATCTGCAATACAGAGATGATGGGAGTGTGATGCCACCATGCTGTCTAGCTTGCATGTGCTACGAAGGAGAAAGCCGTGCCAGGGCTCGCAGACGCTGCAAGAGTGAGGGATTGGAACGGTCCCCTTATGATCTGATTCCTTGTGCTGTAGACTGGCAAAAAGTTAACCGAAATCAACAATATATCAGTCCTTATGCAGTGTTCTCCGACAGGCAAGAGCCTCGATTATTTTCTCATTGTCAGACAGATTCAAAAGTACATCTCGTAAAGTCGTCCAACAATATAAGAGAAACCAAAATTAGTTCACACTCACCGGTCCGGCCATCGCAGCATAGCCTCGTGCAATACGGAGTTTGTAATATAAACGGAGATAGTTTGAATGGTCGATCGCGACGTTCGCCCGCTAAACAAGTGTGTTCAAATATAGTGGTGTGTAATGGCAGACGCAATATTTGTTGCGAAAAGCCTTACAAAACTATTTCGCCTAGTAAATTCATCGAGAATGAGGAACCACGGTTGTCCGAGTTGGAAGAATTCAAAGATACACTCGTACAGATCGTGAATCCCAGGCCTAATTCTACAGACTTAGTACAATATAATAAAACTCCTTTGAAGTCTATTCTTGTTAGTAATTCTCGAAGAAGTGCTTCCCCTACCTATTATAGAAAAACAACTAAGGCCAAACCGCCTCCGGATTGGAGCGAATTGAACGGAAGGCAAACTGTCGAAGGGAAGAGAAGAGTAAGAGCCAGAAGTGAATCTGAGAAAAATATGTGCCTCGTAGCTAATGACAGGTAAGACTTTATGAAATATCTCATTATTTCTTGTATTAAATTTATATAGGTGTAAGTATCCTTAATTATTCTTTACCATATGAAATTTCTATGTAAAATCGTAAATTAATTGAAAAGTATCAGTCATCTATGCAACAATAATGCAATAAAGAAAACGGGAGACTGAAGTGTTAACATTACGTACGTAAAATAGGTACATTTTTAATTTATGTGCGGTTTTCTAAATATTTCTCAATCATACAAAAGTATAGAAGAAAAAATGTAAGTTTTAAAATATAATTTTTCTTCGTTCGTAGTCAGTAAAATTTCTAATGGATAAGTACATCTACGTATAATCTTGTTTCGCATTTCTATAAAGTGTGCAAGATTGGTCAAGTAGTCTTAATGACATCAGAAAGGACTGCATAGAAGTATGCATTTTGTGAAGAATGAAAAAGACACAGTATGAGTTAAATGTTGATGTGATATTAAAATTCTCAGGACTCAAGAAAAATGTGTAATTATTGTTCTGAATTATGCATATAATGAAGAGTATTGTGTAATACAGAAAGCTATATGATAACACAGTTATTTTATTCCACGAAAACCATGCAGCATGAGGTTTGAGTTTGAACATAGTAAGAAATAGATTATTAAGATCATATATTATTAAATTAAAAACAATACCTACATATTTTTACATTTATTTTACATATTTATAGTAATGATAAAATTATTTAAAAATAATTTTAATGCAAATTGCATACGTATATAACTCTAATCCTGCTCATTATTATTTCTGTCTTGCTTGCTTTCTCTGAACATTAATTTGACAATCCCTTTTGTGAAGGTTTAGTGACGAATTATTAACATGTAAATTAAAAAAAAAAATGAATCCATTATCTTATACTTTGCTTACATTCGTAATTGATTTTTTAACATCACCCATCCAACGCATTGTTTTACAGTTTAAAATAAATTTTATTATCTTAATTTTCTTCCTATAAAAAAGAAAATTCTTTAAACAATCCTTTTTAGTTGCCACATTAAATAATAATATGACATTTTATTCAGACATCTAATGTCAAAATTGAATCTGGGGACTAAAATTAATAAATTTGAAGGCAGAATACTTTTTTATACTAATATTGATGAATCTCAAAGCTACATATGTAGGCATGATCAATAATAATAGAAAATTATTAATTTTAATTGAAATAATGACAACATCATGTCGAAAATGATTTAATAAAGTATAGGCCTCCACTTTAAGTAAATGTTGAAAGTTTCAGAGCTCTAGCTAGTCGAGAAGTTAGTGAAAAATCTATTACAAGATTCCACCACAAACAAAGAGAGTTAAATAAAAGCATGTAAAAAAAGTATTAATTTTTATAATGTTATTCTACCATGTGCAATTTTAAATCGCTTATCTTTTTTGACAAGTAGGGCTGGTGGGGCACTTCTTTCGGAATAGACCTGTTTTTATCAACATTAAAAATTTGATCCCCTATAAGCCCTTTATCGTTAATAATTTGAGCAAGCTCATTATTAAATTTTCAGGTAGCATCGGTGCATTTTTTCCATGGATTTTTATATAGTGCAGTGAAAAACACTTCTATTTTTTTTTAATCAATCTTTGATGATTTGTTTCCTGTCTTTCAGATTCTCTAATATTTTTAAATTGATGGGTCCATACAAATACAAAATGTTATGTTAAGACACTTTTAATTATTTGACTGTTAAATCTAATCTGTATTATACAGGTACCATGTTATACTCGGGTCTGCTGCATTGAATGCAGGCTGCTTAAGATATTCCATTGGTTGAGTGTATTTTTAAACGACATACCAGTTGTGTGAATTCTTTATTTAGCTATGACCTCATATCTTGACAATGCTTTCTAGGTGACCCCTTTATTGTTAAGAAAATAAACATATTTTGGTGAACTTAAATATATTTTATACATGATTTAAAAAATTCTAAACACATTTAAAAAAGAAATGTTTGTCTCCTTGCTGATCGTATCAGTTAGTATTCATCATCATCAATAGTTATCCTGCTAAAATATAGTTTTTATTTTTAATTTTACTATGTATGAGTAAAATTGCAATGTAATAAAATGCAACTTAATAACTAACTTATTAAACATCACGCCGTTTCCCAAAAGGGTAGGCAGAGAATAGAATGCCACACTCTTCTATCCTGGCACGCCACTTCTGCATTGTCCACTTTCATACATCTATTATGCACACTCTTCGGTTGTTAAAGCTTCTAACAGAGCAATACTTGATTTATCTGGTCAAGCCAGGTCTTCTGCAGATGCCTCCTATTTCTGCTGTCGTTAACGTGAGCCTCGTAAACCTTCTTCACCATCCTGTCCTCACATATCCGTTCCAAATGGCCAAACCATCTCGGTGATCCTTTCTTTATTCTGTCTTATTACGCTGCAGCCAGCATTACATTTTTTTTAAATTTTATGCTTCAACAGGTCAAAAGGGCCCAATTACAGAAGCGAAAAAAATCACAAAACACCCAAGCTTGAGTAAATCATATAAATTAAGTGACTTCAATGGGAATCGAACCCGGAACACTAAGTGTTACTTTTAATTTTTTCATTTTCCAATCTATTGTGTAAAGATTTTCCGCACATATATTAATGACAATTATAAATAATCGTAATAAAAAATTGATTTATTTATAGACAGACAACGGACGTCATAAATGTACAAATAAATTTCTCTAAATAATTTTAAATAGATCAAGACTTGAGCTTGAATATTCCAAGGCCAACAAATAAGAACATGACCCATTATTAAAAATACAGTGAAACTCACTTAATACATTTCAAAGGCCCAACAAATAAAAGCTTCTTAGGCGTGATGACATTTTTTATTAATTTTTATATATTTTTTTACGGGTATATCTTAGTACATACATTTCATGAATATAATACATTCATACAGATAAACGTTTTACTCGCCATAAAAGAGCTGAAGCTCGTGCTTGTGGGAGGAGTAATCACATCAGTTCATTTCATGGATATTAAAATTGTAATAAGTTGTTAAGAAAATTGAGAACAAAATAAATAAGTATACAGTATAACTCAAGGGAATTTCAAGAGGTTTTTTTTTAAAAAATTTTTTAGTTAATTTTTAAATGACAATTTTTTTTAAATTTTTCAGATAGTGAATTGAATGCTTTAATTCCTGCAAAAGAATAATGGTTCCGGGTTGAACTTGTTTTATATTTGTTGTTTGCTGTTGTTGCGTGTTTAGATTTAGAAATAGTCTTGTAGACCTGGAAATTAGAGAATCCATTATTTATTTTTCTTTAAAGATTTGTAGTATTCATACTTATAAAAAAAAATCCATTAAGGAAGGCACACAAAATTCCTTCAAAATTAACAATGATTTTATTATTCTCATTTATTATATACACTTGAATCTAATTTTGCATTTTGATTCAATTTTAATTCATATTAAGACAATTTGAGAATGTTTTATGAATAAAAAATTAGGTAAATGTATTAATTTGTAAAATATTAAATATGCCAATCTTTGATAATTATCCTTGGTAACATATGTCGGATCCACGAAAACAATTAAATTATTACTATGGTTAAAAAATATTTTATTTGCAACCTCATTAAAAGGAAACCATAAAAAAATTAAAGTATGTAACTGTATGTATGTAATGTAACATGTTCCACACACACGTGTATAAATTTAAATTTTAATAGAAATTATGCATATCTGAATTATTCTTGCAAAAAAATTAATATCTAAAATAAGTAGTGTTAAATAATTTTTTAACTTTAAATCAGGTGTAAAAAAGTGGTCTTCTACAATCTACAATAATTGAAACTGAGAATTGAAATGTAAAATTAGAACCGCATTCTATTGTACTTCTTTTACAAAGCGAAAAAATGATGAATCATATCAGTAAAGATTTTTGCACCGCAAAACAAATGTGTCTTCTCCTGGCCAACTTAGTTAAGAATGTGCTTTTGTAAAAAATTGTAAATATTATTGTACTAGACATTCTGAAATTTACCCCTTTGATGATTTTATGAACAAACATTTTATGCATAATTTATATGAACATACTTCCTTGACCAGTCTAACTGAACAGTAAAATCAGCGTCAAACTTTGTCCAAAAATACACTAACAAAATTCTTATGTGATTAACTTGTTGAGAGCTAAAAAAACATAGATAAAAGTAAATCATCAAGGCCAAAGATTTTCTGAATTTTGTGTGATTTTTCTTTTTACGAAAAAACCATGAAAACATGCATATATTAAAAAAAAACACACACATTCATATTATTTTATCGTAATTGTCGTAAAGCAATGATTTTTTTATCGTTTAAGTAAAAAAAATATTTTTTTTCAATTCCGATACTGTTGCCAGCGCAACATTATACGAAAAATAATAATTTATTTTTATTTGTTTATTAGAGACAACACTACTATTATTATTTGATGCCTACCTAATAATCTTCTTCTGTGTGGTATATTTTGTTGCACGGCACGGCACACGACGAGACATTGCACTCATAACGCATAAATATGATACACTTTCACACACACATATTTCAACTAAACGCAACAAAATTGCGGGTATTTTTGTTAATAAATCACTTTTAGTATTCAATTGAATCATAAACCAACAAAAACTGACAAATCTCGCAAAACATATTGCATATATTTGTGTATACGTGTACAAATAAATTGAAAAAAATAAATTGTATTTCCCGCGCACTTTGTGCGTGACCTTGAATGACGGAATATTTGAATTTCGATTGCGCAACACGCGCTTGAGGCGACATCTACAACTATTCTATACGATTTTGACGGCAGAAAAACTTCTGTTTTGATTGTTGATTTAAAATATAATCCGTGATGTTTTTGAGTTGAAAATGGAACGACAGGTCACCACGGAATTTCTCTACCAGGAAAAAATCACGTTTTTCAAATTCGATACGCGGAGAGAAATAATTAATTTTGTGCCTGTCGCACATATCCGACGCGGCACCCTAGCCCCTGTCATTGTCTGTCGCACAGGTGCGACGCGGCCCCGCGCTCATTATTTATGATTTCCCTTTTTAAATAAAATCACATTTGCTTTATGACTAACTTAATACTTTCCCAGGTGCAAAAGGGTATCCATGGTATTTTATATCGCTAAATTATATTTTATCCATCTTTTGTAACTCATATTTAGAAAAAAATTGGCGATATTACATAATTAATATTGCCAATTATTTCCTCGGAATAGAGAGAATCCAAAAAATATATCCGAAACTGAGGGCCATTTTGTGAAGGCGAGGATGTTATTTTATCAATAAATTTTCAAATATCTTGTTGCGCATTAGATAGCGCTGACCGTCAGTTATTTAATTTTTTTTATCAAGAACCGGAAGTAGTGAAATGGCTCCCAATGGGCTGTGATATCTCCAAAAACGTAACACGGTTGAATTTCGGCAAATAATCCTGCAGAGGAATGTAAAGTGTTCCACAGACGAGTGAGTAGTGCAAAATTATTGTGAATTAAAGAACAGTGTTCCGGTTAAATTTGCACCCAGTGACTTTTTGATTAATAAAAACTTTAATTTAAACTTAAGTGCTTCATTAGTCTCCCACAGCCGCAAGTTAATTAATCAATATTATTCAATTAAGCGAGTTTCACTGTATATGTATTCTATAGATACTACATCTACATCCTTTCCTCTTAATATTTATACTATATATAATATTTACATAATACAAGTGATTCTGGTTTTATACATGTTATTGTAAAATATAAGTGGTTATCGATAATGATTAATTCAAGGACATCATGTTTTGAATTACACCTGTGTCCTATTTGCTTTATGATTCTGAATTTGGTAAAACGCTGTCTCAACATGTTAATTTAAATAAACTAAATAACACATTTTTTCTTTAACCACCATTAAAGAAAAACTTGCTTGGACTTTTTCAATATTATAATTCTTTTTTCTTCTTTATCGGCTTCATGGTCCATATGCCATAATACGTCCACAACCGCAGTCACAATAGAATGCCAAATTTATTGTTATATTTCAAAAGAACTTGGAATGCCTGTCCAGGGTCTAGGAAAGAATTCTTAATCTTTACCAAGGGAGGGTGTGAGAATTAGCTATTTCTATTCACAAGAATTAGATATTTGAATCATGTCAATATGTTTTCTGTCACAATTACATTTTAAGTTGTAATATTAATTGTATTTTTTTTCAGTTGTAAATATGGATCCTGCTGTTCAACTGTGTTGAAAAGGGCTAGAGGTAAATCTCCGCCTCCCCTCTCCGTTCACCAGTCGCATTTAACCAAAGAATTGGGAATCCATTGTTCGCCTTACGGTAATACCAAACACTGCTCCGCAGCTTCCAACTCCAGGAGGAATCAACCGGTCCAATGTAGGGACATTGGAGTGGTATGTAACTTTTTATTATATCTACATTATATACAGGTTATTAATGCTACATTATATAAGGGTTATTTGAAAAACATTAATAACGTCGCAGGACTATATTCCTGCCTTGATTATGAGTCGTAAATATTCAAGCAGTTATGACCTAATATCAATAGTTATGTAGTTATGCATAATTGAAGTTTGCATGTTTTTTCAATATTTCTGCTTTTTTTTAAACTAAACGTTGAACTATCAATACAGTAACTTATATCGATTACGAAAAATTCATTTGTCAAGTTAAATAAAATGATAAAAATCCTGCAGAAATTGGAAAACATTCTACCGGAATGTTTTTATTATTTTATTTGACTTGTATTAAAGGGAATAAATTTTTCATATTCAATATAAGTTACTGTAATGATAGTCCAACGTTTTACAAAAAATAAGTCAGAAATAACATTTTCGACTCATAATTAAAGCAGGAATATAGTCCTGCGAGGTCATGCATGTTTTCCAAATAACACTAGATGTACAACCACCAAATGTCTTCCAACATCAGAGTAATCCCTTCATGGTCATTCAGAAACACCCCTTTGGTGTTTTTTGGGCTGTTCTGCTGAATGTCTTTAACTTCTCTGGTTCATCATCGAGGTTGATATCCAAATCTGCAAGTCCAAATCTACACTGAAATTAATTATGTTTAATAATTAATTAGTTAATGTTCTTCTAATACATGAAGAAGTAAAATTATTCATTAACAACTTACAAGTCCAAGAGCTACTGCTCTAACCTTATGCTATCCCAATACATATTATTGTAATTCTGATCAGCCCTTAACCCTTTACAGTTTGAAGGGCTAATATAAAAATACCTTTTGATATTCAAATGGGACGGCATATCGCACATAAAAAATGGTTGCAAGTACGTCAATACAAAGTCTATATTATATATATATACATACACAGGTTTTGACTTACGCCCTATAAAGGGTTCATAATGACAAGCATGAATAATAACACCATTATATATTTCTTCCAGGGTGAATGGTCTGTATTTGACGGTGTGACTGTTGCATCGTCGTACAGGTCACAGCACCCCACCAAGCCTGCCTCGTCCAAAGGTCAGATGGCCAAAGGCAAGCAGCCGTCGGCCAAGGTCAAGTCCAAGCTGCAGGCCATAAAGGCCAAGAAAGCTTCCATGGAGACCTGCTCCACGGGGTCTGAACTTAGTGATGAGTAAGTTCTATTTTTTAAGCCCGTCAATTTAAACTCAGCTGTGCATTGACCACAATTATTTTTTTCCCATCGAACACTTCAATACCACTTTATCTTCATGAACAAATTATAATTTGAAAATATATTAGCTATAATGTAGCTCAGAGCAAAATCACACTAAATTCTGTAATTCACTATTTTCGATGTTTATAGCATTAACTTTGGTTGGTTTTTTTCCCATCGAACACTTCAATACCACTTTATCTTCATGAACAAATTATAATTTGAAAATATATTAGCTATAATGTAGCTCAGAGCAAAATCACACTAAATTCTGTAATTCACTATTTTCGATGTTTATAGCATTAACTTTGTGGTTGGACATAATTATTAATTTTAAATAAACAACTTTGTGGTAACCACTTAACTAGTAACTCTACGTCTACCGGTTTTGATACTACTGTATTTTCATCAGGACAGATGCAAACTAACTAGTCAGTCAAGTAAGCAGTAGTTAGTTTGCGTCCGTCCTGATGAAGATACAGTGGTATTGAAACCGGTAGACGTAGAGTTACTAGTTAAGTGGTTAATACAAGTTGTTTTATCTGTAATTCGCACTTAATGCATTTTCTCTTTTATGCGTTTCTAGAAATTCTAGTTCACTGATTTGTATCTCTCTGATTACTATAGATCACTTCTCACACGTCGATAGGTACTTTCTTGATTTACTGTCGCTAGAACACACATGCTAGCAACACTCTGAGCCGCCACACGCTTTCACTTCTATTTTATTGAAATTGTAATTGATTTTTTCCTCTCTGATTCAGTTATCAATTAACTTTCACTGACTCCTTTTGCCAGACCCTTTGGGTAACTGGGTCACCGTGTAATTATATGAAGCCTGCTACGTATTGATTTGTATCCATAATGGCTGCCGAACTGTATGCCTGTGCTATACATTTTTTTTTTTTTTTGAAATGGAGATAGTGTGTGTCGCATCAACGTCATATTATTTTCGGGCTAAGAGTCTATGAAAGTACGTCTAACTTGTTGGTATCCTGGGACAGGTCTTGAAACACCGACCACCAGATCACTGGGCGAATGTCATGATTACTACATCAATAAGCTACTCAATGATACATGTTTTTATATGCTACTAGGATCATGTATATCCGCAGTAGTGTATATAGAACATTCGAGGATAAATGAAAATACAATACAATCAATTTTATTTTCAATAATTAAAGTAAGAATATATCATTTGCAGGAAAATTTTGTTTCCAGTGAGTGTTTTCAAATTTGTTAATTATATCTCAACACTCAAAGCTGTGAACATTAAAAATTCATTACAGCCTCCTTATTTATTTATTAATTGCAATTGTTATCAGCTTTGAAATTAACAAACCCATTATTCATTATCATCTCTTGTATTATGATTTGCTTTTCAAAGGATGAGAGTCAAATGTTAGGAATGTTTGTATGTCGCTCATGATAAAACAATACCTCTTAAGCCGCTTAAAACAGATTTTACAGGGGAGGCAAAAAACTGCATAACACCTAAATTCTTTACAATAAATAAAATATGAGGAATTGGTTTAATGGAATAAGAGACACATAATTGTTTTTAAGATACAAGCTTTTGTCAGATTACATAGCCACATATTTTAAAGACATATACACAAAAAAAATAGATTTTGACAAAAGTATGATATTTATCGTGAGTGATATACATATGTAATACATTTCTATGGATGAAGAAGTTTTTAAATGGTTGTTTAAATGTCCAATAAACGAATGTCACTTTTTTTTTAGTGAACTGAGTGATGCTGAAGATGGTGCTTCTAAGGCATCAATGGATCGGGACTCGGATATCTCTGTGGAGCCAGCCGACCACCAGGAGTGTCTGACCAGTGATTCTGGCCCAAGTGTGTCTTCTGTCAGTGATTCTGCATCTCTTAACGGTCTCACTTCAGCTCTAAGCGTTGGTGCTGTTGTATCCCAAGGTGAGACTAATGATAACTCCTTAATATTAGTGGATGGAGCAGGTATGCAGAAGATGCACATTCCCTCGCCAGGCAAGGGTTAAGGACTTTTCTTTAAGGACGATCTTTTAAAAAAAATTCCCTTTCATAAATGTAGCATATTTTGTGCTAGAAAATGTGAATTTATAAACATACCACACATAGCTGTGACTTTAAAATGTAATGCAATATGCATAATTTAGTTACAAAATTAAGAAAAAAATTATATTGTTAATAGGTCCATGTACTTTATATTATTTTGATTTTCTTCGCAGACATAATTACAATGAAGTTTGCTGTGTGGAATCCATAATTTTTTCTTTAATGTATATATTACAGGTCACCAAAATATATATACATGAACTAACGTAAATTTCTTGGTGCATAGTCTGGTTCCACAGCTGGTTCCAATACGTTTGACCTGTTTAAAAAAATTACTACAGATATAAATAAATGCTTTATATCTGTGGTATAATATAAAAAAAGGATAATATTTTAGTTTATAAGTCGCATTTTATTATAAAAAAGTCATATTTACTTGAATATACTCAGTTCAGAATGAAATTAAAAAAAATTAATAATAAAATATGTTTAGTTTAGGGGATTTATTTATGCAAAAATATTTAACTGCAGTATACACTTGTCTTAAATATATGTGAAAATGACATTCTTCCGCTATGACCCGATCCCCTCACCTAAAGAAGGGGTTTGGTTCATCTCTGTACAATTTTATACTCTGTGGTGTGTATAGTGTTTCAATTTGTACTCGTAGACCAAGACTGGGTGCAAGCCATGCTGCGTCCCTCGCTGTTCCCCCTGGTGCCGCCCTACTTGCGCTTCAACCGACACGACTCGGCTCCGGTGCGTCCTCCCATGGCTGTGCAGCGGCACTTGCGCTGGAAGCTGACCACCATCACCCCGGTGGTGGTCAGGCGCACGCTGCTCGCCTCCGGGTTCAAGCTCGTGCGAAGTGAGTGCGACACGCAGGGAGGTAAAGCACGCCAAGCACGGTTTACACTTTCATTTCATTATCCATACAACAAAACCTGTATAAAGCAATCGGCAATACAATCTGCTGAAATAAATTGTCATAAAATTCCAAAAGAAACCACAATTTAAAAAATCTGTGATTACTGTTTTTTACTCGCCTTTCTGAGTCAATTCATTTTTTGTTTTAGTGTGTGAAAATATAATACGAAAACGGTAATGATTAGCGGAGAAATTAAAATGCAGCCTTTGTGGAGGTTTTGTTGTAAATATAAAGGCACAACATGAATTGGTTCATCCAAGTTGAATAATGACTAAAAATTTATGCCATTTCAAACGCAGCAAATTTAACACTCAAAATTTAAAAAAATAAAAAATGTTTGAAATTTTATATTAAGTAAAAAAAAAAAATTAAAATTTTACAGAATATAAGAAATCTTTTTATCTGGCTTCATTTTCACAATTGACAAAAAATGACAGTTTTCCTTACAAATAACTTTTTGTGATGAGTGATGTTCCATTAAAATGAAGCTTATAAAATGAATGATCCAATTCGTTGTACACCTTGTACACGAAGGCTTGAAGTTTAGCCTCACAGTTGTACCTTACACTTAATGTTGTCTTTTGTGTTAAGTGTGTTTAGAACATAATTTCTGTACAAAAAGTGATAATGAACATTCAAGTTTTCACTTACTGTGTGAATGTAATGGTGAATAAATGATCCCATAAAACTCCAATAATTCGAATTTATTAGTAATAATAACTCGGTTATTAATCTCGATGATGCTCCCTTGTGGCCTGTGAAAATTACCACAATTTCTGTGCGGGTATCCCAGTATTCTACAATCTATCGATAATCCAAAATAATTCATCTCATTAAATGAAGTTTTGTATTGTTTGCCCATTTTAATTGTAGATTTAGGGTCAGTTGTACCAACTTGGATTTTAGTTGTTTTAAACCGGAAACCTGATTTAACCAGTACGTGTGCCCACCGTGTGTGATTCTCGACGTGTCATCAAAATGGTTTTTATTCAATGTTTTCACATTTAAGTGTTAGTAATGGCATATCCTATCCACAATCCATGAATCAGTATTCCGGATGCATCACTTACCCACCCTTTCTCCATAATCTGAGAAACAGTATTCCGGATGCATCACTTTTACCCACCCTTTCTCCATATTCCAAGAAACAGTATTCCGGATGCATCACTTACCCACCCTTTCTCCACAATCCAAGAAACAGTATTCCGGATGCATCACTTACCCACCCTTTCTCCACAATCCAAGAAACAGTATTCCGGATGCATCACTTGCCCACCCTTTCTCCATAATCCAAGAAACAGTATTCCGAATGCATCACTCACCCACCCTTTCTTCTATCCTAAGGCATATAAATGTTTTGCTATCAAAACCTGATGTATGATGAAATGTAGAAAGCAATTTTATTGTCGACAATAAACTTCATTTAGAGTTACGGCAAAATCAATTTCTTCCGGCAAATAAGTATTGTTTGAGGTCTAAGTAAATTACTTTTCCTGTTAAGGATTTATTATAGAATCAGAATATCTGTGGCATCCTACCTAGTAATATTATACACCCTGCAATGTCCAAACGTAGAAGAAAAACAATTTTAATGACGCATGTCAAAATCACACGCAAATGAGAATTTCGTTTTTATATATCATAGTTAATAATGAATTATTTAAGTACATCCACTATTCAGAATTATGAGATATTGGATTTTTGTAAGTCTACAATATTTTTCTTTCATTTATACTGAACAGGTAGATACAAGCAATGAAAGAAAAACCAATTTTTTTTTTTTTTTTTTTAAGATTTTCCCAACTTTTTTTAATCCTATAAAATTCGAATTAGTGTGGTTCTAGTATATTTGTATTATGTAATTTCATTTGATTTGCCCGTAGATCATTGTTAATATTACATATTTTGTTAAAAATGTAAAATATATTCATTAGATATTAGTTTTGCATAACAAATACACAATGTATTGGGGAGTTGTTTTAAAATAGAATTACGTATTAGTTTATATTTTTCATGTCTTTTGTTTTTTTTACGTACACATTAGCTAAAATTTTGGTCTACATTCATCATTTATACCTAGTGATTTTATTTGAATCCATACTTAGATTATCGTTTGTATAGGAGTGAATGTTTTCTGATGTTATTTTCCACCATGCTTTTGCTTTTGTTGTTGTCACATATTCTTGTTATCTTTGTTTTACTAAACTTTTTCTAGCCATTTACACTTCTTGAAGGGAATTCCTTGCTGTGTAGCATCAAGAATCAATCTTAAATTGGAAAACTCGCGTGACCAACCTTAAATTGATACTTTTTTGAAATTGATATGAATAATGTAAAAATGGATTGTTTTTAAAATGTAAAATTAATGCCAATAAACCTATAACAATAAACTTATAAACAAAATGAAATAATTTAATTAAAAATGTTATGATTATTTACTTAATTTTTTTTGTAATGTTTGAGAAATGAGTCTTTAATTATATAACATTATTGTAAGTTCATTTTAAAATGTATTTATTTCCCTTATCAGAATCAATGGAATGGATGGGAACGTGGGGTAAACATATGAAATCAATATGCTTCAAAACTCTCAAGGATTCCCAAAAGATGAACCACTTCCCTGGAACCTTCCAGATTGGGCGCAAGGACAGGTTGTGGAGAAATCTTCATAAGCTGATGGCCAAATTTGGCATCAGAGAATTTGGTTTGATGCCCAAAACTTATGTCCTGCCCCATGATTTGAAAGCCCTGAAACACGATTGGGAAAAATACGCAGCCCAGAATGAGAAATGGATCATAAAACCAGTGAGTTTCACCATTTATCTTATTGTTTATATATTATGGGTTACTATTATAATATGTATATGTTACAGTGAATCTGATTTTCTAGTGAGTCCATCATTCACTGGCATTTTAGAGAAAGTATATTCAAGGTCATTCTTATCATATTCAAAGAGTTTTTCACCAATAGAAATGAATACAATATTTTAACTTGCACTTACTAGTGAATTTATTGGTTTCCGAACTGTCAAAAATTAAATTTGACAAGTCTGAAATCCGTTTCCGTAAAAATCTATGCTTTTAAACGAACTTTTATTTATCCAAATTGAAACAACCGGGCCTTGAATAACAATTTAATAAGTCATTGCGTGAACAAGGTTCTTACTGCATTATTAATTTCTTCTGTGCAAATCAACATTATGTAGGTAACGGATATTATTAAAATAGTCATTTTGAAGTGTTGAAAGTTTCGTCTGCACCAATTCTTCATTATATGATTTTATAACAAGATTCTAATGGCACATGGACCTTGTTTTTCAAAATTTATTTTGCGTTTTGTGTCTCATTCTACACTAGTCTAGTCCAAAGTCATCACAAAGCGACAGTATTTCTAATTTTTATCCTTTGAGCGATAGCATATTCTCTATTCTGTGGCGATAGTTCTGTTTCTCGAACTGTCACACTTCTGGACTGGTCTTTGATATTCAATGATTAGTTTAGGTAGGTAACTAAAACGTAATATATTTTTAAAATTTTAATCGCGAACACTTACGAAATTCTGATCATCTTATAATTCAAAAGACAGTCGATTAAACTCATAAAAATGATACGGTGCGAGCAAGCTTCACGTCTGTCACCGACGTCGAGCCGAGTAAGTTTGCGAACTTAAAAACCGCGCACTTTCTGTTGTACGTCTACCACCCGTGCTTACACGTGCGCAAACAAGAAACGCAAACGACATTAGACACATTTTTGATAAAAAGATAGAAAATTGGAAATGCGGAAGAATCTGAATGAATTCAAACGTAAATGATGACTTAGAATCTCTTTGATTTTTGTATTTTTCGCATCGAGTGTTTGTTACTTGACGCACTTTTAAAGGTTCATTTAAAATTAATAATACCGGGTGTATGTTTATTTATGTTTCTATATTTGTAAGAAATAAACTTTTGTTGTATTGTTATAAAAAAAACATATTTAATAAACTTAATTGACAAAATACATATTCATTAATAAAAATTTTCCCTTAACCCTCCAATATTTACATGGTGACATAACCTCGTTTTGTTCCGGCAGTCGTCAGATATCATAAAAAACCCGAGTGCGCGATCTTTCAGCCGACACCTTACTTCGCGATTCGTATTCGTTTTGCGGTGCCGCTGTCCTATTTTAATTTAGGAGTTAAAATAGGACCGCAAAATGAATAAAAATCGTCTAGTGTAGTGCCGCCTTTATACTTTCTACGCTTTAAGAATTACGTGTACAAATTGATGGTTTCACCGATATATTGTCTATGCTTTGAGTAATGTATTTTCACGGATTATGTGTAGTGAATCTGAGAATTCGTTGATTTAGATGTTTTCACTGCCCCCACTCTGCCCGACCGGGAAAAGTACATTTTTACTAGTGAAAGTATAGTCTCACTAAAAATGCAAATTCGCTGTAACATATATATAATTTATTATAAGTTCAGTTTTGTGTTTTTTGGATTGGTCCATTTGAGTAGCCAATGCAATTTCAAAACAAAGTTTACTTAATTGCTTTTGGGTTATCATGATTTGCTTCAGGTGACTTATTTATTACTAAAATGTTTAAAACTGCTGGATCCATAATTGTTTTTTCTTCAAAACTAATCGCCATTTTACCTTAAAAATTGTCATGACTCATTTCCAAGTCTGAAAAATATATATGTAGTTGAATTAATTTTGTGTGAAGTAAGACGAAAATGAGTACAGTCTGCTGATGAAAGAATAGTTTATAATTTCTCCAAAATTATATATCATTTCATTGAAGTATTCTCACTTTTTCATTATTTTTTTCTTTTTCATTATCCATTTTCAATAAATTATTCCTTTAACACTTTGATTCATATTAAAAATTATTGGTACTGAAGAAAATAATCATTATGTCCGCTAAAAATCATACACCTTGGAAAAAAGTTTGAATTTGCAAAATAATTTAATTTTAATAATTTTAATAATCTTTTTTTTTATAGATATTTTGATTTTTAGTTTAGATACACCTGATGCGTGAGTAATGTTTTCAAATAAAAAGAACAGAATAAATGTTTCGGGTATTATTAAAAAATATGGAGGCCACTGATGCCTGCCTTGATAATGAGTTGAAAATGTTCAAGCAACCATGACCTTAACCCCCCCTGGGCCGCGGACGCACATATCCGACAGGCACAAAATAATTTATTTATCGACGGCCGCGTATCGAATTTGAAAAACGTAATTTTTTCCCAATAGAGAAATCCTGTTGTGACCTGTCGTTCCATTTTCAACTCAAAAACATCACCGATTATATTTTAAATCAACAATCAAAGCGGAAGTTTTTCTGCCGTCAAAATCGTATAGAGAAGTTGTAGATGTCGCCCCGATCGCGTGTTGTGCAATCGAAATTCAAATATTCCATCGTCAAGGTCACGCGCAATGTGCGCGGGAAATACGATTTATTTTTTCGATTTTCGATTTATTTGTACACGTATATACAAATATATACGATATGTTTTGCGATATTTGTCAGTTTTTGTTGGTTTATGATTCAATTGAATACTAATAGTGATTTATTAACAAAAATACACGCAATTTTGTTGCGTTTATTTGAAATATGTGTGTGTGTGAAAGTGTATCATATTTATGTGTTATGAGTGCGATGTCCCGTCGTGTGCCGTGCCGTGCAACAAAATATATCACACAGAAGAAGATTATTATTATTAATAGTAGTGTTGTCTCTAAAAACAAATAAAAAAAATATTATTATTTTTCAGAAAATGTTGCGCTGGCAACATTATGGAAATTCAAAAAAAGATTTTTTTTTTTACTTAAATGATAAAAAAATCATTGCGTTTCGACACTTACGATAAAATAATATGAATGTGTGTGTTTTTTTTTTAATATACGCATGTTTTCATGGTTTTTTCGTAAAAAGAAAAATAACAAAAAATTCCGAAAATTTACGGCCCACAACAAGTTAATATCAATAGTTATGATGATGTGCAATATCAAAGTTTGCATTTTTTTTTTTTTCAATATTTCTGACTTATTAAATTATTAATGTAACTTATATCAATTACGAAAAATTCATTTGCTTCAATACAACTCAAATAAAATCATAAAATCTAAAAAAAAACTATTTTCAATTTTTGTTAGGTTTTTATCATTTTACTCGACTTTATTAAAGCGAATAAATTTTCAATAATCAATATAAGTTACTATAATGATAGTTTAACTTTTTGCAAAAAAATAAGTAAAAAGTATTAAAAAAATTCAAACTTTGATATTGCATATCTCCATAACTATTGATATTGTTGCTCAAGTCGTGGTTGCTTAAACATTTTATACTCGTTAAAACAGACATCCATCTGTAAAATTTTTGCTATAAATGTACTTCAACTAAGTATGTACAGCTGGAGTCCGTTTTAATTTAAAAATATCTCCTTTCAGCCTGCTTCAGCCCGCGGTACCGGCATCAAAGTGGTGTCTCGCTGGACGCAGATCCCCAAACGTCGACCCGTGGTGGTGCAACGTTACATCTCTCGCCCGCTTCTCATCGACGGTAGCAAGTTTGACATGCGTCTGTATGTGCTGGTTACATCAGTGCATCCGCTGCGGATATACCTCTATCCCGACGGTCTGGCCAGATTTGCCTCAGGTGACTTATTCTTATCAATGACAGTGATTTATTGGGTTTCTCTTCTTGTCTTCCCTCTTCCTGTCTGTTAGGAATTTACGTGTAGGTAAAACTTTAATTTTAATTTGCATTGCGAATCGTTTTTGACTATTTCAGACTATAAACATTCGTGTTGATATGAAAAGTCTTTGGCTTGTCTTGTGATTAATTTTAATAATAAAAAAAAAAGAATTTGTCTCGTGATTAATTTTTTTTATGTTATTAACATTAATCACGAACTATTTAATTTGTATGGAGACTTTTAGATGTGTGTAAATTCCAGAGGATTATTTTTATTGCTTCATATATTATTAAGTTCCTGTTAATCCTATACATATTGGATTTTTTTTTGATAATTCATTAGTGTTTATAATATGAAACCTGTTATTGGAACCACTGTAATCACTTGCTCACTGAAATTTTACACTAAATTAACTTCATTAACATTTCCCATCCAGTACTAAAGTAAAAACGGCGCGTCCCAGTGGTGATCTCAGCGTACTTTCAGACTTTTGCGACCTTTAAGCCTGATAAATATGAATATTTTATGTTTATTACTTATATTTGGCCGTTTTGGCAGCAATAGCAGTACTGGCAAATCAATGTCACGTTTCTTCGAAAGAAAAATTTTTTGCATTTGGTATTTGTTTACAGATTTTAATTATTTTATCCAATATATTAGCCTAAATTATTATTGTATTAACCCGATCAGTGCCACTGCCGCGTAAACGCGCGAAACTTTGCATGTCCCGTCAGGCCAGTGCCGCGTTACCGCGCGGGAATTTTTCGATGTAAATGCGCACAACAACAAACGATTTTTAACACGTCACCAATTTTAAATCGTACTGGCATCTATAGACAACGATCCTAAGCAGTTACCATATTTTTAAAACCACCAAAACTCGTAAAATTAGTGATTTATGAAAGTGTTACATCTGACAGTTCTCAGAGTTCGCTAGGGTCGCCGCTTGCAAAGTTTTTTGGCTGAGAAACGGGGAATCCTGCAATACTTCAATTTAAAACTGCGCGTTTGGCTTGATTTTGTTCCCAATTATTGACAATATTCGTCGGTTTTTTCGCCATTTTCGTATTTTTAATGCAATTTGAGTGAATATAACAATTTTGTGCGTCTATAAAATTATTTTTTTATCTTTATTCAAGCGAGATTCAACTGAATTTTTTGTTTCTCTTTTTTCCCGTACTTCAGTTTGATTTTGTTCACGATTATTTAAAATATCAGTGGGTTTATTTCGCCGTATTCCTGTATATAGTGCAATGTGAGTGAATATATCTATCTAGTGTGTCTATGAAATTATTTTTTTCTTTTTACACGTTGTGTTCAAATTATTGTGTTAATTTTTTGTTATAATACATGCGGCAACGGACTTATTTATTTATTGCAAACGCCGTGCGCGTATGTGTATACGGAACGGCAACTCGTAGCACAAGACGCGTCGGCTCGCGGCGAGCAGGTACAAACCTCGCTCGCATCGAGCCACGCGGCGCAGCGCCCGCGATCTATATACACCACATTTTTATCTTTTTTCGCGAGATTCGCGTGACTTTTTTGTTTCTCTGTTTTTCTATAAAACATTTTTTATATTTCTTTTTGTGACATTACAATGGCTGACATATGATGATGATGAGATTGTTGGACAAACCGCCGAATCTGATGAGAGTGATGTGGAATTCGAATTGCCAGAGTTTTTTGAGCCGGATGAAAATGAAAATAATGTGCCTGACGAAATAGAAAATATTGCCTCTACTAGTGACGTCGATAGTACCTAGATCACTATTTCATTGGGATAGCGATCCTTTCGTGCCTCAAAGGACAATTTTGATTCATGTTTTGATTCATTCAATGCTATGAGTTGAACCGTATTTTGAAATATACCACACGCAGGAAGAATTCACTACATAATAGTAAGATATTAAAGGTGTAACATTAAAAAACAGGTAAAAAAAAACAAAAAAAGTGAAATTGTGACAACCCTGTTGTATATTTTGCGGAATGAATTTATTTTGCTTTTGCTTCAAAAAACTCCGTCATAAATTCGAAAAACATAATTCTTTGGTAAGTTCTTACACTTTTTCATCATATTATGTCTATTTTTATTGTTTTTTATTTACTTTATTTTACGGAAAAATGTCTGGCCTATAGGTGTCCCCCATAATAAATATGGCTGGCAGTTAAAAGGTTAAGTATACAGTAGAACCTTGTCAAGTCGAAATTCAAGGGACCCAAAAAACATTTTGAATTATGCGAAACCTCGTTAATTCGAAATTCAAGGTAAAAAAAAATCGCTATGCGATTGCTAAATTTGCCAAAAATCGTATGACTTATTTTTGCATATTTTAAGAAATCATTTTGGAAACAAAATACAGTAAAACCTCGATTTTACACTTCTCCAGGGGACAGCAAAAACGGGTTAGAAGGGTTGAAGAAAACGTACAAGTTAAAAAATGTAAATTGTATATAAAAATGGGCTTTCAATGAAAATAAAAACAATTTATACTTTAATTTTTTAAAAATGTACATGTTGCTAAAAAACTGTAAAATATCCCTATTTATATAATCCGGGGTATTCAGCCTAACCGCGATTTGGAGTCTTCTTTTTCAAGATGATACACCATAAAAAGTTCTCGCAGATATAGACCATTCTGTAATTCTTTAGTTTTTTTTTTTCAATCATTGTATAATCAATTTACTTTATGTTGCAATGTTTTTAGGGCAAATTGTAAAGAATATTGACAATTAAAATGGTTAACATAATATCAAAAATATAAATACAAGGTAAATAATAACTCAAAATATTTTACAGAAGAAATTTGTAAGGCGCGTAAAACAAATTGAAATGCGATATAACA
>JADDOH010004463.1:0-20305 GCA_016648135.1 Agrypnia vestita
TTTTCACATACTCCACGGTGCTACATAAACATTTATTTTCAATACCTTTGTGTATGCAGTTGAAGTCATGCGCAATTATGTTAGGTTTGACATTAAAAAGGGCGTGTGGTGATCTTATACGCATGCATTTGTTTTTTTTAGCATTTATTATCAGTCCCCTGTCATGTGACCATTTCAAGAGTTCATTTAAGTCTTTTTGTAAGCATTTAGCAGCTTCTTGTAAATTGTCATGAGACATAACTAGGGCAGTGTCGTCCGCAAAGACAAAGTGGGTACAATACTTACGGTACTTCATTGATTATTATTATTCATCCCTTGGCGGCTGTACTGTATTATCACAAATATTTCTTACTGTCCTCTGAAGCAATTATGAACCCATTTTAAACCTTAAAACTTTAGTTTAATACCACAAAAGAAAACATAAACAAAAATCATCACTTAACAAAAATGTTACAAAGTCGATTCGACTAACAAGTGATTCGTCTATCGAAAATGGCACTTACTTACCAGCGTGACGCAGCCGCCCCTTAAGACATCCTATCGGTGACTGAGTTGAAATGTTAGTCGAAACGACTAAAGCCTTTTATGGTTAAATAGATCTGTTAATGCGTTAAATAAGAAACGTTTATTCCGTTTTAACTGCTGCTGGGGAAATTTAAATTCACCTGACTGATCAATAATATTTGAGGCTTAAAACACGATGAGCGTGAAGCGACATGGTGAATATTTTAGTCTCTGTGTGTACTCGGCGACTACATACATTTATTTGAAAATTGTCATGGAAGCACGCCCACGTCGAGCGGAAAATCTTTTTTAAATCTCATTCATAGACACAGGCCATTATTCATGGATTTAGATCGGATCGTGTCAAAATGTTTGAATAAATACATATATATGTGTGTATATATTATGTATATGTATATGTGAATGTATGTATATATATATATATGTGTATATGTATATATGTATGTATGTTTGTATATATGTATATGGGTGTGAATGTATATGTGTATATGTATATTTTTAGATATAAATTCATAATATGTATGCATTGAACATAAAGTTTGTAATATTTATGGAATAAATAAAAATTGAAATTTAAAATTGAAAATAAATATAAGAGCTTAAATTTTGTGGTAAAGTGGTTTACTCTCAAAAAAATTGTTTTGCTTATGCTTTCAAATTGAGACGAAATCTCTTTTAGCATAAACGCTTCTCGTAAATTAACGAAAATTAATTTTCTACAAACCACGGGTTTCTAAAAGCAGGTATCAAAACCAATTTGAAATAAATTCAGACAATTTATTTCACAATTTATCACTACTTGTCACGATGAAATAATTTTGTTATCTTCACTATTTGTAAAGATCTATTTTGTTTCTTCACTGAGTGAAGGAGAAAAATAGATTTATGGTGGATACGTGTACCAAAATCCCTAAATGCCTTTGGATAGTATATGCAAAGTCCAACAGCTTTTTAAGAAACAAGTTTCTATATCAGCGGTACTCAACCTTTTTTTTCTTCGGGCCACATCCACATGTTTGATTAGTTACGCGGGCCGCAACATTATACTGATATGACGAAAAAAAAGTCATATAGGGAAAAATGGTTGAAACCCGTTTGATTTAAGATTATGGCGCCTCCACTTGATTAATCAACAAATATTTTTTAATCTATAATATAATGATAATAATACTTTTCGCTTATCAACGTACCAGCCAATACCAGCTGAAACATTAAAAACAGCTTACTTCCTTATATGAAATTTATTTTCATTTTATCTGTATACTCAAAATACAATAATGAAAAAAATAAAACTCAAAACTAACGTATATTCAAGCGTTGATAGATAGATTAATAAACTCATACGAAAACATGATTTATGAGTATGGATTCCAATACCTTATTACAGACGTAACGAGGGACGAAATTATAAAAGGAAAAAACATCCAATGTTGCATAGACCACATTGTGGGGGAAACCGTAAAGGCAAGATGCATTTAAAATACAATACCGTGTACAAAGATTTTGACATACTCAAAATATTGTGTGAATTATTTGAATGATAAAAAGTAGGAATAATATTTACTGATTTCAAAAAAGTATTTGATACACTGGAACATGAGATTTTACTGAATGTGGAATTCGAGGGCCACAAAAAATGGCTAAAAAATTACATGACAAACACAAAACTTACAAATATATTATTTCTATGGTAAGTTTGTAGAATTCCATAATCACACAAATGGAAATAAAAACAATAGTTATTTAAGTTCTATCTTTTTAATTTTCTGAGACGCGTTTCGCCTCATGAAGGCATTATGAATCTAAATATTTTACATTCAACAACTTGTATTGATATGAAAAGCATTGAAAAGAGATGCTTTATAATTTTAAGAATTAATGAAGTTTTTTTTGTATTTCTGCATTATTGTAAGAAACAATTCTGATCAAATACCAATGACAGGTAATACATATAAGGAAGGGGATAGATTTATTTACACTCTGTGGTTGAAATAAAAAATTCGTTCTTATACGACAGAAATCTCCGGTTTAAAAATGACAGGAGTTTGTCTTTTTGTTCGCGCAAGATATTCAAAACTTACAATATGAATTTTTTTTAATCACGTTCCTGATAATAAATGTATTTCGGGCCGCATATAAAAGCTTGGCAGGCCGCGGGTTGAGTATGGCTGCTCTATACGATCAATAACTACCGATAGCAAGACATAATCAAGAGGCGGCATCCTTATATTCTTTATGACACAGGCTCAGCCCAAAAGCGGAATATTGATAAACCTGAGTGACGGTCGCGTAAGCGTGTAATACATGCTCATCATTGACAAAATTATATTTCCCCGAGAACTATTTCACACGGTGTTGACCTTGGAACCCGCGCACTCGTTTGTTAAATTTAAAATTTGTTAATCTAGAACTCATTCCTGAATTGTATTTATTAATTTGCGACAGTCTTTATTTTGTTCTTCCTTTCCCTTACCGCGCTAAAAACATAACGCGCATTCCCATGCTGTACACCCAAGTGTACATTGAGGAATTTAGCAATTTAATGTCGGATTAATATGAATATTTTATATGTTTTCCCTTTATTATTCATTATAATAACTGTCCACACATATTTAATCTAAGATGTATATCGATAAACGCACAGGGGGCTAAAAAGGAGAAAAAACATTGATCACATCATTGCCGGAGAAATGCTCCGCAGTGTCCGCACGGACCGCACGCACCGCACGCCTGACCGAGCAGCGGCCGGGCTGGCACTACGCACTACGCACTACCCCAGCACCGCATGTAAACACACACACCGTGTCCCGTGTCGCGTCGGCGGGAATAGTGGGGAGTGGGGAACGTACACCGCTTAGTCGACATGGTGTTCGAAATAACATTTAAAATCAAATATTTAATAGTTTTTAAAAAGAAAACATCATGATATTCATAATTTATTATATACAAAAATAAACAGGTTTATACTTTTGCGACAATATTTTCAAATAAATATATATTTAAAAAAAAAATTAAGCAAAAAGTTAATAAATAATAAGATAGGTATTTACTTATGTAATAATGATTTCACAATACTCATTCTAAAAAATATATATAAATTTAAAAAATAATCATAAGTAAATAGCGCATGTATTTAAATTATATATAAAAATGCACTTAGTCTTTCAAAAAAACACGTGAAAATTTAAACAATAAGTAATGACGGCACGTGTGTGTAAATTGTAAACAAACATAATATTTCATAACATATTTCTAAATTTAAAAAAATCATTAACAGCAAATGTATTTAATCTGTACCAAAAAACATGTAACCTTACGAAAATATGTAATTTACATATGTTACAATACCACGTATATTCAATTTGTACAAAAAAAACGTAAAACGTAAAAAATAGCAGCATATATGTAATAATAAGTACTGTAATAAAAGTATCACAAAAGAACACAATAAATATTTTCATAAAAAATAAGAGAGCTTATTATAAATCTTTTGTATCGCAAGAAAAACATGTTATGATTTTTTCTCTTGTCGATGAGGTAAACATATTGGTTTTTTGCAGATATGGCAAAATACTCGGATTCTTTTTGTCGTTTCGTACGGGCGTGCTCTGCAATTTCTCGATGACACCCGAGAGACAGTTGGTGAGCTCCCAGATGTGCCTTCTAGCGGAATGTTTAAAGTTATCTACAGTAGTTTCAAGCTGATTAGCTATCTCTTCATCTGTCATATTTATTCCATCCATTTTTTTACTAAAATTAACATAAAGTTTGTAAATATAATTGTAATTATATAATAATACAGAAAACCTTATAAAAAAGAAGATTTAAGATAATAATTACCGTCAATAATAAAGATGAATCACGAAAGAAGCATTGATCACCTGTAGTAAATACACTGTGAATGGTACCCACCGCTTACCCAGGACCGTTTTATGAGCAAAAGCTCCCATATCGGTCCTTCTCATTCGTCTCCAGGTTGACATTTTTTTAGCTACAATGCAAGACCGTGCTGCCCCGCACGGGTCGTATAAACCGGTGCGAGGCGGCACGGCCGCAAAAACAAAACCATTCACAGACCGACACCATTAGATACGTCTTTATTGCATAAAAAAAATACATAAATAAATTCAAGAACAAAGAAAAGGTAAAATAACAAAATAAGAAAAATAATAATACAAAATAATACGAAATAATACAAAATAATACAAAAATAATACAAGAACAAAGAAAAGGTAATAACAAAAGAAGAAAATAATACATAGTAGACGAATTTCGCGGTGGCGGCAGTGGATGGGTAAGGTCAAACAGACACCCCCTTAACAGGGAAAGAGACGATATAAAAAAAAAATACATTTGGATATCCGGGTAGGGAAGCACAGGACCGGCAGGTCTTCGTCCAATGCAGGAGCCCACACATTAACACAACACCGGGGAATGACAGAGTCAAACCACCAATACACAAGAAAACTTATCGCACAGATCCCCTCAGGATTTCCCAACGGGACACCCACACCCGAATGAACCCTCGGAAGCATCCGAAGTTCCTTTCATTCCTCACTAGGACATCATTGGATGGACGTCCTGTCACGGTCATTCCAAACTCAGTTAATCCTGCTAACATATTCTCTCTCGCGTCATTCATGATCGTACATTCCCAAAGGATATGTTCCGCCGTTTGGGCCACCCGACCGCAAGCACACCACGGGTCAACGGAGAGTCCAAGATCGAAAAGCTTCGACCTGAACTCTCCGTGTCCCGATAGCATCTGAACAGTGTGGTGGTCCAGCGACGGAAAATATCCACTGCCCTTTTCCTTCACGGCCACCCTCGGAAAAAAGGAATGAGTCCATCTTCCGGTGGTGGCCGTGTCCCATCTTTCTTGCCAAACTATACATGATATTTCTCTCAATCTCTGACCCAACACCTGGTGTCGCAACGTCTCCGAGAGCCTGATGGTTCTACCAAAGTAGTTTACCTCCAGGCCCCTCCTAACACTTCGCCTGGCGCTGAACTCCAGTACCTCCAAGTCAGCAGGGAGCACCCCCGCTAACACCGGTAGGGCCGCACTGGACACAGTCCGATATGCTCCCGTCAGAGCCAGCAGGGGTACTCTCTGCCCCCGATTTAGAGCTGCGGCTACCACGCCGGTCCTCAGCCTGTGAGCCCATACCTCAGCAGCGTATGTGACTTGGGCCACATATGTCGCCCTATATACGAGGCGCATCGCCGGTGACCGGATGCCCCAGTCAGCGACACTAAGTCTCTTCATGGAGGCAAAGAAATCTCTCGCTCTGTCAGCAGTGGCCTTAACATGTGTGAGAAAAGAACCCGATGGGTCGAACGTTACACCCAGCCATTTGACCTCTCTTGCAAATTTCACGTTCATACTCCCCATTTTGACCACCGGGTTCCTCGCCTGACTCAAACCACCCTTCATCATCATGGCCACTGTTTTGCCAGGCGCCAAAGCCAACTTATTTCTAGCACACCAGTCCACAATCAGCTCAATTGATCTCTTACTCCTTTCCTCAAGCACTAAGCGGCTTCGTCCGGATACGAGCAACAGAGCATCATCCGCATAGGCAACGATGTTGCACCCCTCAGGCAACGGTAGACGAAGAATGTCATCGAAAAGTATGTTCCACAGGGTCGGTCCAAGGACCGAACCCTGTGGGCAGCCCATATTAATATGTCTGGTACTCGAGACCCCCGCGTAGCTGATCGTAGCAGCTCGATCACCGAGGTAGCTCTTGACTAGGTCAAAGAGGTACCTCGGGCACCGCCGCACTTTCAGCTTAGCGAGGATCATCTCCCACCAGGCATTATCAAAAGCCCCTGAGATGTCCAGGAAAATTCCCATAGCATGCTTCTCCTCACAGTCCCTTACCCATGTCTGTACATACATCATAGCACATTCCGTGGACTTACCCCTAACGAACCCAAACTGTCGGTCGCAGGCAGGCGAAAGATTGCTCTCTAACCTGTTGCGCATCACCGTTTCAAGTACCTTTCCAAAAACGGGAAGGAGCGTGATTGGGCGATACGCGCCTGCATCTGACCTTGGTTTCTTGTTCCCCTTGGGTATGACACAGAGAGTCCCCTTCTTCCATATAGTTGGGAAATGCCCCACTCTCATACACTCATTCATTACAAATAAAACTTCATCTCTTGCGAATCTCCAGACATTCTTCGCAATAACCCCAGTAATCCTGTCCATCCCCGGGGCCTTCGTTGAACCAATATTACGAAAAACATTCTCCAGCTCCGCCACAGTTATGGGAGGGGGCTCTCGCACCTCAAGAAGCATTGTATTTGTCGGGATGCGGGCTAACATACGGACTAATCTATGATGGTCCGTCTCCTCGTCAACCCTCTCAAGGGGCACTAGTTTGCCTAAGAACCCATCAAGGGTTGAGGGAAGATCAGTCGTCATCCCTTCCCCGAGAAGAATCCCGGAAAGAAGAGTGACGGCACTCTTTCCCCCTCCCTTGATTAGGCCTGTCACTTTCCAAGGGTTACCATTCCCCACTTCCGTGACCCACCTCCTCCAAGATGCTCGCTTCGCCTCACGGATCGCCGCCGAATAAGCACATCTTGCTGCACGCAGTTCCCCTTGTAGGGTCAGCTGCTCCGAAAGAGAAGCTAGACCCCGCCGGACAGCCCCACACCTCCGATACGCCCGTCGGTAGGCACCCCGAAGCGAAAATAGCTCTCTGGTCCACCAGCAGGCCTTAAAAGACCCTCCGGGTCGGGTGCGTCCAAGAGCCAAGTCGGCCGACCTTGTGACTGCGGAATTAAGGTACTCACCAACCAGGGTTGGGTTCCTAACACTTCTCTCATAGATGTCACTCAATTCATCTTTCAAAATAATCTCGAATGCATCCCAATCCGCATTTCTGGACTTAAACTTCCATGTATCTCTTGGAATTAGTACCGGGGTCAGGCTGAGAGCGAAAGTTATCAGACGGTGATCACTATTAATGACCCCGTCCAACACCTTCCACTCCCCGACAAGCCCTAACACATTATCCGTACATAGGGTGAGATCAATGCTGCTCTCCCCTCCTGCAGCGCTAGAGAAAGTCGAAGGATAGCCGGGTTCGTTGAGGATATTCAATCCAAAACCAGCTATGAACTCCTCAACGGCTACTCTCCGTTCGTAACTCCCCGGTGATGTGGAATTATCATGCCACAGAGGAGAGCGAGCATTAAAGTCACCCCCAATTATCACATGCTTCCCTTTCAGACTGTCCAGAGTACGGGAGAGTCCCAGGATGTGGGGACCCACCGGGTCGCCATACTTGAAGTAGACCGAGATGAAGTATATCTCGGTCCCCTCCAGCATAACAGATACACACACCCGATGCCTATCAGAGAGGTGTGACAGGCACAGCGGTTTTAGCCGACAAGTGTCGACCATAACACCTGCACCCGGCGACACTCCCTCCTCAACCATCAAGAGCGGTGCCTCAATCCCGGGCGATCTGTTCTTCCAAGTGTATTGCTCCTGCATTAGTGCAATCGAGAGATCTAAGTCTTGAATCACACGCTGCATCTCAAGAGATGCAGCGCGCGATCTTCCGACATTAACCTGGCCGATCCTTATGCCTCTCCTAGCCATAATTGGTTGTTTTAACAGCCAATTCCACCGCCGCCTTGTATGCTGGGCATACTGCACTTCCTGTTGAATGGTCGGCACTCTTTTTGAATTTTGTACACGTAGCACACCGTTCCGGTTTGGCCTTGTTAGGGCATTGCTCAGTATTATGTCCCTCTTCCGCGCAGTGTCGACATGTTTCTTTTGCCTGATTACAGAATTTACTGAGATGGCCGTAAAGGTGGCACTTAAAACAACGAGTTGCGCCAATATAATCCCTGGTGCGGCACGCCTGCCATCCTAGGAAGCACATACCCGCCTCCAATAAAATGCGTCGTACTTCTGGAAGCACGCAGAAAATACTATTAACTGTTGATCCATCTCTCTTACCAAACATGGAGACGCGTCTAGTTGTGTTAATAAATTCTTCTTTCGTAATTACTACCATTTCTACCAACAAGCGCGCGCACACACACACACGTATTGAGATATTTACGACATAATCCTCCAAAAAACATTTTTTTTGTTGCGTCTTGCAAATACTTACATATTGTAATTATTTTACTCAATACTTAAATACATAACGGAGGAATACCTAAAATATGAACTCTATGATTATTATATTTACAGAGATATTGACTTTATTAGAGGCAATGTACACTCAGTGTACAGCATGGATACGGAAGGGTTAATGTTATTATTAGAATACTATTTTGAAAAGTGTATTGTGTAATCGTGTCACATTCAAAATGTTCATAAAATACATATACTTTGTTCTCTAATGTCACTCTAGAACCATTTATTTGAGTCTGTAAGGACCTTTGATTTGAGCTTAAATTAAATAAAAGATTAATTCATTATTTATTATAGTCTTGTCTGGGAGAGAGCGGGGTTGGAAGTACCGGGGTGCAGTTATGCCAAAGGGAATATCTCGTAGACGGGAAGATACAGCTACGTTTTAAATTATGTCGCGGGATGTCCCGCTGAAGTGATTTTATGGCAGCTGTTGTAATTGCGTCTGCCTCCCGGGCTATGCTGATCGGCTATGCATATTTGAATACCTAGTCTTGCGTCACTTGAATAAATTTCATTTTCATACTTTTTGATCATTTTGTTCATCTTTATACTTTTACATTATTCTTCTACTTTATACATTATTAAATCCATCGACACACTCAAATTATGATAATTTATTTAAAAATCAAATAGTTTATAATTTATAGAAATTATCTTTGTATACACCACTTTTTTTTTTAAAAAAAATTCGGCATATTTCAAAGCCAATGGCTTCTTCATCAGGATAACAAATGTACAAAATTAAATTTAAAAATCGAAGTATAGATAATCAAAATATTAAAAAGTTATACATGGAAGATGAATAATAATAAAGTAACCTACTTAACATAAAATAAATGTAAAAGATAAGTATTTGTAAAACGGACGTGGTTATTTTTAATATTCAATTATATTCAATTAATACTTTTTCTTATTTACAAAATTTCTAATTTATCAAACTGTGATTCTGTATAATTTGTAAACCCATATTAATATCAAAAGAATTATCCATAGCCAAAAGATGGTTAGAAAATTCAGAAAAAAGTTTGTTTACATTAGCGGTTGATTTAACTGGTGTTTAGGGATTTGTTTGAAAGTGTATATATTTTAAATGGGGATGAAAGCGCCATTCGTTTGGGGTTATTCACATGGACGTTATTATAAGATTAAAGATACACAAGAACCTTCACTGCCGATTGTTCGAAATAATGTGCAGAAAAGAGAACGATTCCGAGCGTATGTCTGGATATTTTGCCATGGTGATGGTTGCATCTTATTATGCGGTAGTTTTTTAGTTATGATGGGATCATCTTATTATGCGGTAGTTTTCTCACCGGAAATTATGGGACCATTCCTAAAGCTCGATTATCAAGCATAAACAAAACACGCACCAGATTATGATAGATATTCCAACTCATAGTCGAGAGGAAAAAGGATCGAGTGCGTTCTGTGCAAAAACTGGACACACTTGAAATGTAGATGACGAGAAAAGTGTCACGTATGTCTACGCTAATTGTGATGTCGATGAGGCATTTTCAGGATTAACATTATCTTTGTTTATTTTGATTTATTTTATATATTAAAATATTATTTTATAAGACTGACTAATTTTAGTAAAAAGAAACGTGGATTATTTTTTGTTTTTTTTTTTATATTCAAGAACACATTCTCTTTATGAAGTTGCAATTTTTTCAGAACAAATTTCTGTGAAATTTAAAGCCAAATTAATTAATCAATTAGAAAGACATACAGAAAAATCTAATCCACGAAAAAATATTTTGGCTACTATCGAGATTCGAACCCGGGTGACCACTAAGCTATTTTTTTGATTAATTAATTTGTTTCTTTTTCTCAAATACGTATAATGATTGTTAGTTTGAAAAAACCTTTATATTATTACTGTAAAAAAATTCTATTATTTTAAGTAAACATATATTATTTATTTGATTGTTTATTTTAAAACCATTTATTTTAATTAAATATACCTACTTAACATTATATGCGGCCAACCGACCTCAGTATTAGCACAAGAAATCGGGTTTCAGTTAAATACTATTGAAAATTGACATAAAGTGAAGATAAATTCAAAAACAATATTACATTTTACACTTAACACTTTACAAACCGAAAAAATAGCTCTTATTTCACCAGGTTTTTTTGCGATTACTCAAAATCGTCCCATTTAACCCACCCTTATTTATTATCTACTTGAAATTATCTCAAATATGTTAAAACTGCTCTCCTTTCCAAATATATTTACTATACAAAATTTGGGCACCAATTGTGTCAACAGCTCGCAAACACCATCCTCTTGATGTCGGGGATTATTATTTGATTTGCCGCGCTCGGCAAAAACAATCGGAATAGCTATCGCCAAATATGATACCATACACTAAATCTTAGTAAATAAAATTATTATGCGAAAAATTTTACACATTCTATTAAATTCGTCTATTAAAATTGGAAAGGGGTCAACGCAAATTATTAAGGTTTTTAATTATATACATAAATTTAACAAATTAAATACGAGCTTCTTAAATTATCATGTAGAAGGGATAAGAGATTTCATATTTTTATACAAAATAATATAGCAAACTGGTTCTCCCAGACTTGACTGAATTAATTTTGTGACATGTTCCTAGTCGAAGTACAAATGTCGTTGGTGCTGTTTTAAATGAGTACGTTGTAATCAAATGATTAAATTAACGCTATTTATTAATATAAATTATTATTAATAAAAATTAATTTTATCTATCCAGATAAAATTCACAGGCTCGAGAACAATCTAATATCATCGATATATTTAATTGTACAATGTTTTAAATGTTGTTTTGAGGCAGTTACTTAAATGATTAAGCTATTTAAGCCTTTCTGTACTAAACTTTTTTGTCTTAATTAATTCAATTAACAAATTTAATTTTTTATCAATAACATGTTATGTCAACTAAGATGTGTTTTGACTGTATTTATGCTCGCGTATTTGGCAGTGGTATTCAGAAAGTACGATGAAACTTGTGTTTGACGTAAACCTATAAAAAATCATATCACGGTTATTATCATTTTATTCACATTTCAATCAGCGTAATATGCAGTCACGCAAATTTTTTTTTTTTCACAATATAATTGACGTACAACTTGTGGTAGTCTGGATGGGGATACGAACCAGCAGTCGCTAAAGAAATTAAATAATTTTCTAAATTTTCTAATAATTTAATTAAATAATTTTCTTAATATATAATAATTTAATGGGTGACAAGCCAAAAAATTTAAAAAAAAAATTAATTAATAAATAATTTTCTTAATATATAATAATTTTTGTATGTTGAATGTGTCAACTGGAGGAGTTATAATTTTGTTGAAGGTGGACTGAAAGCAGGCAGAATCCAACAAATATGATGCAAAATATATAGTTCTTTAAAATATTATTTTATAAAATATTAACTAAAAATATTCCTAAATATATTCTGGTTCGAATCCAGTATTTGATAATCTCCTACCTGCCCTGCCTCATATCCTAAGTGTATAAAGTAAATAACTATAACTATACTAAATCCTGTATGTCTGGATTGAAATATAATACAATTATATTTCTGTCGATGCGTGACAAAAGAAAACGAATACTGATGAAATAATTAGAAAATACTTCCGCCTCATAATGGAACCTGGCACCGATACTCATTTATAAAACCCTTACTAGAAATAATAATTTCAACTAAAACTCCATTAATATAATCTATACTATACGAAATACGTCATTTGTTTGGCACATGAATCGTCTAGTGGAAGGACCCGTCGTGGTTACTACAAATTCTTTATAAAAGCGGTGTTGGAATCGAATTGCATAATAATACGTAATATAAATATGTAACGACCCTTACAGTCTATAGATTTATGTTATGATAAAATACGTTCACCAAATAGAGTTCGTCTATTAGAAATAAAACGTCTCAGTTTGAAAAAAACTTCTTTACGATTAAGTACCCAGTAATGTAGTAATAATGATGGCCCGTAATTTTACATATGAAATAATAGTTTTATTTTGAATACTAAATTTTAACATACACCCCCAGTATATTTGATGGGAGGGGTCTAGGCCCCGCACCCGCCTAGACCCGGTGGTCAGCTTCCTAAGTGACTAATGACCCCCCCGGTTCCTACTTTAGAACATACTGCATCCCGAGATTTTATCTCTACTTTATGAGATGCGATCCTGTGACGCTTTTTTTTAGGCCATAATAGAGGTGACCGTACTTCTTTGGTACGACGTGCTGATGATAAATTATGGCGCCTTTCTTTTAGGCTTTGTTCGATGTATCATGTACTTCTGTTGTATGAGTTGATGGTGACATTAGACTCCCTTGCGGACATAGTCAGCGATGTTTCAAATTATTGTGCAATCTCACTATGCCTTTTCAGAATAGCATCCCACAATTCATCCTGCATCTCGTAACATTTACTATGACCAATTTTTAGAGTGTTAGTAACATATTTATATTACCCTTACTATTCCATATGAGTGAATGATTTTTAAAATTTATCTGGCTCTGTCTTGCTCACAGAGGATACAATAAATGTAAACATTTTCTATCGAGGTCTTACAGCATTCAGGCGAAGAAATCCTTTCAAAGTCAGAGAAATCACGACGTTGGTTCATGCTGTTTTCGAGCAGGATGAAGTGCTGGGGTCGTAGTTAAGTGGCCACCCAGATTAACAAGAAGAGTCCTGATTTTAATGGTACCCTATAGAGGCTTGCACGGGTTCCAGGCTTATCGCCCGATCACCACTACAACCTCTCCTGGCCCAACGTTCACAAACCAGAAACCTACAATCTTTAGTTAGATCTCCCCATTCTATCTTTTACTCGTCGTTCTGAAGCTAATTGTTAAGCCAAATATCATGAGGGATTCAAATCAAGATAGTGTTAGCTGAAGACTGGGTATATTGATTGTGCAATATATAACGCGTCATTAATTATTATAATACTACTAAGTACTTCCTAAAGAACTTTGTATAACCAGTTGTTAGTACAGAAAGTATGAAAATGCCCATGTATTAAAATATATTCATTCGGATGACATTCTCGTACCATTGGAACCAATATCACCTAAGAAATCGTGATATTATTTATACATATTATTCCGATCTCAAATTCTCCCAAAATAAATATATTTCAATAGTGAAATAGTTAACCGTAATAGATAATGTAAATGGAACTCTTAGCTGCTACGCGTTGTGACGGTATGATCCTCTCTGGTACTGTCGAATGGTAGATCTCCCCACACCTCGCCGCCCCAAGTTTCGATCTGTGCCTTAGGCTGTAGTAATGGGGACAGCACCTCCGTCCGCAGATGATATTCCCAATGAGGGTCCCAAGTATAGCGCGTCCACTCCTTTTGTAGTCTCGAGATTACGCCATCAATCTGTAATCCCCCTTCCTCCTCGAAATCTCGTTATCTGGCCCGTCACCCGCCATGCGGTTTTTGACTTCTCCCATTGAATAGTGATAGGCCTAGCCGGTTTATAAAGAAGTAAAGCACCCATTAGACGTGAGACTAACTGTTCCGATAAAGAAATAATAAAGGCTTGTTCGCACCTACTTACCAGGGCTAATTTAATAGGACTGTTATAAACACTCGACGAAGTGGGAAACGGCTTCAACAATTTAACACAGAATTATATCTATGGTATACCAAATATCTTAGGAACAATGTATGTATATTTGAATGTTCGATATTTGTCAGTCTCCTGCAATGTGTATAATTCTGAGAAAAAAATTATCATGATTTCATGCACTTAGTTTGGAACCCGATAAAACTTTCTGATACTTTCACTATCTAGAACTTTCTAGAGCATTCTGGAATCTTCTCTAAATCTTCTGAAACCTTCTTTACTCACCAATAAACTCCGCCACTTAGTTTGGAAACATATAGAATCTTTTTGAACTTTCTCCTTCCAGAACCTTCTAAAGCATTCGAGAACCTTCATGAACACACTAGCACATTGGCACACTCTGCCACTCAGTTTGAAACCTTATAAAACTTTTAGGAATCTTCGAGAATCTTTTCCTTCCAGAACTTTCTAGAGCTTTATCAAACGATCTCGAACCTTCCAGATTCACAGACATACTCCGCCACACTGTTTGGAATGTTAAAAAACTTTTAGAAACCTTCTAGAACGTTCTTCTTCCAGATCTCGAACCTTCTAGAACTTTACAGAACCTTCTAGACTCGCCAATACACTTCGCCACTCAGTTTGGAAACTAATAGAACTTCCTGATACTTTCTCCATCCAGAACTTTCAAGAGCATTCTGGAACCTTCTAGACTCACCAATAAACTCTGTTTGTTTGGAACCTTATAGATCATCGTATAAGTCTCCTCGCCTCTTTCGTAATGAGATCATATGTAGGAGATGCTCACACAGTTTATATTCTTCTTCTATAGAATATATAATAAATTTACCTAATCGCCGCGAGTTTCCACGTTTTTATACTAACATCTCCTCTGTTACGTTTACAATTAAATTTTGAATGTCAAATTTGATAGATTACTTTTTAATAAATACATATTGAAACTGAAGAGAATTGAAACAAGGTGTTTCAACTTACCCCGGTTAAAAATACCACCTTCTGTGCTTCTCCATAAAAAAGTACAAATTCATAATTTTAAAACAAAATGAAGTTATGTTATAAAAGTTAGGTAATTAAACTTAAATTAAGTGACACACATCACGAATTCTTAAACATTACTTACTATATAAGAATTTAAAATAATGAACGGAAATTTACATTGGTTCCATTTTTGAGTACAGACATCGTAGCAGCGCAACTGCTTACCAACCGCCATCCGTGTGTACTAAGGAATTTGTGGATATACCAAAGTAAAATAAACTGCAATGTCAATGTTATTCAAATGCATAGTTAAAATTTCAATCCACAGTTACTATGATATGGACATTGTTATTATTCAACCCACCTCAGTTTCTCCTACATTAAATAAACTTTTCAAACAAAATACTTTATTCTATCCTATTTTCAATCATATTTCGGACATTCAATTTCTCACATTATAAACACGTTACTAAGACGTATTGATAATTTAAGAAAAAACCTTTTTTATTTTTTTTTAGAAAACTGTTTTGCATATGATACATTACAGGAGTTTATATAGGATATGATAATGATATTTACAATGATACAGGAGTTATTTCCTTTTTAAGACTCGCTCATTGTGCTAGATTCTACTTTGTCATTTTACATAATTATCTGATATCTGTCTTAAAGTATTGATTACATTTGTAATATAATTATTTGTGTACCAAGTATTGTTTTAGATGCTTTAGCCCGAACGTGAACAATATTCATTTTCAGGATATATAATAATTCGAAAGACTATCGATATATATATATATATGTAACAAAAGAAACTTCTGGAATCCCTCGCGTTTTCTGTAAATGGTCTCCGTGAGAAGACCAAGGCCGACGTTTCGACACGGTATCACGTGCCATTGTCAAGGCTCGTGATACCGTGATACCGATTCGCTCGCAACTGACACATGAAACATGGCGACGATTTAGTTACACTGAACTGAACTCGAAGTATGACAGCCTTATTTGTGGGGGACTTTCATGTCACCCGCGAACAAGTACGGCTAGTCCGTAACTTTTGAGGCCTTTTAGCCTTGACAATGGCACGTGATACCGTGTCGAAACGTCGGCCTTGGTCTTCTCACGGAGACCATTTACAGAAAACGCGAGGGATTCCAGAAGTTTCTTTTGTTACATACAATAACGCTCGCGGAAACCTCAAGCAAAACATATATATATATATATATATACATTTTTTTTTTTAATTAATTATTTCGTGTAATTTTATACACATAAATGAAGGTAGTTGCTTCACTAGACAAGGTCTGTTCTGAAGCAACTACCTGTACATATATACGTTAATAAGGAATACTAGCAGTTAAGCAATCGGCCATCGCCGATTGCTTTCTGCTAGGCCCTGCGGGCGGCTATTGTGGCCCCTGCGCGGCCAATTGTGTTTGCTATGCAGCAAACACAATTGTTTACCTATGGTCTGTGGTATAATCTGGCAAATTTCTATTTTTCACTTCGTTTCACAATGTGGTCGACAATAGTAGCCGCTTCGCGGCCGGCAGTGACCGCTGCGCAACCATTGGTGTCTATAATCGGCTATTGACAGACACCAATGGCGGCTATGGTGGGCGATTCGCAGCCAATGGTGGCCACTGCACGATGTCTCCTTGCTGCAAGGCCATGCTGTCGGTTATGGTAGTCGCTTCGCGACAATTGATAGCTACTGCGCAAATAGGTCTGATAAGTCTTAATTGCGGCTATCTATATATAATAATTTCGTTGTCTCTCGGTCAATGTCAACCTTAAATGCCCAAAAATGTAACAACATAAATATTGAGGCCAAACGGAAAACGCATAAAATGGACATAAAAATACACAACGAATCACTCACTGAACTAGAAAATACTAAATACTTAGGACTCAACATAGACAGACACCTCAAATGGACCTTTCAAATAAACAAAGTTATTGACTCACTGACTTAACTGACCAGGCTATTCCACAAAATATACAAAATCACACCGAAGACCGTAAAAATTCTGATGTACCAGGCATACGTCAAGAGTAGAATAGGATATTTGATACCCTTCTGGGGCACCGGAAACAAAACTAACCTAAACAGACTCCAACGACAGCAATATAAAAAACAAAAAATGGTCTATGATCTGAAATACCGGACACAAACTGAAACTGTATACCGTATAACACAACAATTAAACATCGAAAGCATTACAAAAATCGAAACACTTAAAATCATCCACAGACTAGCAATTGGCGAAATACAAGATGAAGACATAAAATTACACAAAATACACGAAAAACACCAACACAACACTAGAATGGCTCAAAACTATCATATAACACACGCCAAAACAAAAACAGGACAATCCCGACTAATTTGCAACGGATTAAAACTATACACGTATATACCTGCTACAACAGACCAAACAACTGACCACTGACAAATTCAAAACAGATGTGACAAAAATGCTAAAACTCGGCCAACTATAAAAAAATGACTTTGTGTCTAAACTATATTATTATTATATTCCTATATTGAATTTTGTAAAAATGTTATCCATAAACCTTTTAGGTTTCTATTATATTTTAAATAAAAATAAAAAAAATAAAAAAACGTCCGTAACTTGTTGGAATCACAACTTAAGTTAATTAGAGTGTGACACGCAACCAGCCCGTGGGCCAGGTCACGCGCAACGGTCGTTGTTAATTACACCCCCGTGATATTTCATGGGTGCACGGGTAGTTTAGATATAATTAAGACAATGTATCTATTCAGTATTTCTAACCTATTAAAAAGTTTTAAGCGCGGAGTTTTAAAATTAATATTTTGAACATGCTTTAAAATCTATTAATAGTTCAAGTTAATTTATCACTTGTCAATTGTCAAATTAACAAACATGGTCCAATTTTCTTAAATTTCTGAACATTTTTTTCACAAATCACTTACACTAAATTTAAAGAAAGATCTATCAAATTCAATTTCATCGTATTGCATTTTGGATTGTCGCTGTAGATGTATTAAACACACGCAATAACCATTTATAATTGATTTTGGGACAACTTTAATATAATGACATATTTGTTCTTAATGCCGGTGTTCTATATTCCGAAACACGCAATTCTAACCTGAAAGACATGAATATGACAGTTAAATATCATACACAATTATGTACTGCACGTGATTCCGAAATCTAAAATCCGCGACTTGATTCATTTCATTCACTATCATATAACATTTTTCTAACTAAAAGTAGCTTTTTAAAGCGATAAATAGTTTAAAGAGAAAACGGCGATAATTACGCTGAAATGACAGCAATGACAGCTGGGTTATAGCTGGGTTTACATAACCAAAAAAAGATATGGCGCAATTTACAAACAATTTTGAAACACAAATATGTATATCAAAAATTAATAAACTTGTATAAATATTAAGTATTTTACGTACTTTTATAAAAGACCATTTTTATTTTACGTGTATAATATTTCTACACATTAAATATTATCTGCATGTATTTTAAAACAATCCATACTTCTCGCTACTTTATACGATTTCGCATTTGTTTTTTTTTTAACTGGCAGTTTCCGCGACAGCGACAGCAACATTAGTTAGCGTAATTAATATATAGATTACTTTAAAAAAACTCCACATTGAAAAATAAAATATAGTGGTATCATTACAAGTTGCGAAATCTATGTATACGAAATAATATAAATGAGAAAAAATAATAAGAGATGTCTCTAGCAGAGGCCAGTGCAATATATGAAATGTTCTTGATTCGAACTACACATAGAACTTTCAAAAATTTGATAAAATATGTGGATTTTCTTACGATAGAATTGGTTCACGTTGTATAAGAGTGATCACTTAAGCCAGCTCATACAGGTTGTTAGCCCTGAGCCATCGTATAAGAGACTTCCATCCACTTTCCTCATACATAAATAGCCTTGTCTCTGTGAGATTTCTATAATTTATCCTTAATTGATTTGATATCTGTTGAAATTAAAATGATAATATAACATGCGTATTACATAGGACTGCAGGAAAAACAAGATCTGCTAGTCAATAAGTTCTATGTGTGAAATTGTTCCGTTATCAACTGAATGAAAGTATTTTTTGCTATCGTTTTATATTATGAACAAATATTAGTGATTTTTTTGCACTTGCATTATAAACAGCTTAATAATTGGTCTCACTCGGAACTCTGAATTCAAATGATGTCAGTCAGTTGGGCAAAACATACACATTATTACAAACGAAAAGTTCATTGATAGCGCGTACAGTTCGTGACAGCTAAATTGATATCCTTTCAACAACCAAACGTGCAGCGAGATACACGAGCCATACAAATACAATTCATCTGGAATAGGGTGTATAAAATATCCGGGGTGTTCACTAGGGTGGGCCAAAAAAAATTTATTTTGTCATTTCTTAAGAGGCACAGCGATAAAAAATGTGCCAAATGGTCTCAAACTAACATATGTAAAATATCATTATATTCTGATAAGTCTAACTGCCTCCGGATTGATGACGGTTTTTCTTTTTTTTTCTAGATATGTTCTCGTTAGGGTTCCAACTAATAAACGTAACTTTCTTCAAGCATAGACAATGTATATCATGATTGCGAGTATGAGGGGTTAGTGGGTTGAGTGTGGGAAAGTCGAGGAACACCTAGAGCGTACGTGCACCCTGTTCACGTATTTAGTCAGTGTCAGTATAGCTCTGGCCGCAATTAGGCGAGGTTGTGTCGGGCTCGTTTTTCTTATTTCTAGTATGGTTCGTACACGTCCAAAGCGGATATATCCGTTGTTTGGTGATTCAAGTGATTATAAAAATCAATGATTATAAAAACCTTAGATATTGTGATAACGAATATAATAACACTTTAAAAAGGAAAATGCTCAAACAAAAATCACAGTTTTGGCTTCAAAAAGAAATTACTGCAAAGTTTAATGCGTGCACTTTATTTGAATCTAGTCTATCGGGTAGTGACAATGAATTCCAGCCACAAA